>JZLH01S0474550.1:0-17102 GCA_001188425.1 Eucidaris tribuloides
TCCATCATGATCCTGACCAGTTTAGAGAATAAGAGAGCTTGTTTGCTGGGTTTGACCAGTTTAGTGTACCTACCTTCCTTTCATTAACTCGTACAGGTATTCTTGCATGTACGGCAAAGACAGAAGTAAGAATGTTCTCGTTCTCGTACCACCTCTTCCAGCTTCACGATGTGTGGCATATTTAGTTTCTTCAGGGACTCGAGAATAAGAGTGAGATAATGACAGGTAGAAAGTACAGAGGTAGTGAAAGATGGCAATGTGTTCATGTATCAGTGGAGGCTAGTTGACAGTGCTCAATGAGCCCTCCAATGAAATTTGTAAAAATACGAGAAAATTACAATGGAGTGTTGTCACGTGTATATGATTCATCGACAAGTTTAAGGTCTTTTTGACATTTTTGCCCAGCCCCGACCCCCCCCCCACAATATTTTGCAATTCTAAGCATTTTTAACTCGTACCGCCCCCCGCCCCATTGGATGTGTTTGTTTAATCCATAAACCAAATAAAGTGAATTGCATTTTGACTTGAGACTAATCACAGAGCTTTCATTGCTGCAGCCTCTACAATAGGTATGAGATCTGTAGCATGGAGGAATTTGTCACCTTTTTGCTAAAAAACAGAATTCAGATCATTTAAAAATGTACACATAACTATTTTTTTTTATTTTTTTCATCTGTTTTGTAGAATAATCACTCAATACATTACCCCTACATGTAAGTTTAACATACATGGAAATAGTTGATCTCATATTTTTACTCAATTGTATCATTAATTACATCACAATTTAAGTCATTTGATTATGTGTGGGCAGTATCAGTACTTCCTTTACATGTACATACTTGGCTTTACAACGTACAACACGTACACGTACATGGTAATCTACGACCTTTATTAATTTACATGATGACTGTACTAAAAAACAAATAGTTTCTGTGTTTTTGCACGTGCTTCTTGATTTTGTCTTTCTTTAGCACGGCCAACACAACCATCATAAAAATATGCAAGAACAAACTATATAACTTTTTGCAGCGCAATAAACTACAGCAGCGTGAATGAAGACCGTACTTGTTGTATGATTATTAGTTGTTACCATGGCTATGGGATGATAAATCAGCTGTAAAGATTGTAACTTTATGGTTGGTAGGTGATATTTGTGCTTGCTGCAAGCTGGCCACCATGGAGAAAAATGTTTACTACCAAGTACTTTTGGGCATGTGTGTGTGTCTGTGTACCAGTGCTGTGTGATGTGTTGGGGGGGGGGGGGGGGTCATTATGCGCATGTTAGCATCGTATTTTTTGAAATTTTGGGAAGAATTTTACTTTATATTTAGAGTCACTGCAGTGGAAGCAGATTTATATATAGTCAACTTGATAATAAATTCTAATTCGGGTTACATTTTACACATCCTGTAATATTAGCTCCCAACATTTATTAACGACCTATATTAACTGGGGGGGGGGTCAATTTGACCCCCCACCTCGACAAATTTCGGCGACACGCACAGGGCAAAATTTTTTCACCGGCGTCGCTCGCCGACTTTTTACTTCAAGTCTTGTGTATCTTTTGAAGACGGTTTTCGCGAAAATCGGACATACGTTAGACGGACCGCTGGCGGCGACTTTTAATACATCGCATGTCAACCCCGGCCAAAATTGCTCAAAAACGTGATTTTGTGTACAAAATCATGGAAATTGTGTTTTCAGCCAGAAATCAGTAAACTGTATGATTATTTTTGCTTTACTGATTTGAAAATGAATTAATTTTTATGGCTGTTTATAATTGCAAAAGTGTCCGCCAACAATTTCATCGAAAAAACAATAGAAAACAAAGGTCGAAAAAACAAAGAAATACATAAGAATTCCACAAAAACATAAAATACTAAGGAAATTAATTCCAATTCGGAAATGTTTGTAGATAATGTTAGAAATTCAAAATGAATATTTTCACACAAAAATTACCATTCTACTAGCTATTGTAAGCTGACTTATAGGCGAAACCAGAATTTCATACACCTTATTAGCAAAATTAATTACTTAAAAAATAGAAAGATTAAATTTTTGAAATTTTACTATGCAGCTCGTGGGCAGTTGTACTCCGCTCTATGCGGACGCAAATTTTGCTGGCGATCGCCGCGATTCGGTCAGGCGAGATCTTAGGGGGGGGTTTCAAATTGACCCCCCCCCAGTAAAAACACCGGTCTGAAATAGCCAGTTAAAATAGGGTTAAACCTGTCTATACTTTAATCCATGTGTCAAATCCAATGCCGTAATAGTTTTCCCCTAAACCTTCTCATACCGCCCCCCCCCTTTAAAAAATAAAATCGTTCCACAACTTACTGAAATGTACATCTACTGTAGGCTCAAAATGGCTGCACATATACTATTTTGAGGGATGATCATTTATATGTTTTTCTTGTAGTACATGTCATTGTGAACTCTCTCAGCCTAGCCTTCATCATCAACCCCCATATTTAGAATCCAGCAATATCCTGTTTGTGGGTTATACCGATATGTTCTCTCATATTAATATCTCTCATGTGTAACATGTGACATAACAAGCCCTCTAGTAGGACAGGCTGCTGACACTTTATATTAAATAGCCTGCATGTATTTAACAGATTCGTGATCATGGCATACAGCTGCAAAAATAAAGCAATCATTTTCTCCCCTCAGTCTTCTATTGATACTATTCACATCATTAATCAGTCAGTATCATTTCATTTTGTAATCATGGCTGTTTTAACGCTATATTAAATCTGGGGGAGGGGTCAATTTGACCCCCCCCCCTCGACAAATTCGCGGACCATGCCCCGCAAAAGTTTTTGATCGCGTCACTTGCTGACTTTTTACTTTCAAGTCTTGCGCATCTTTTGCAGACCATTTTCTGCGGAAATATAGACGTACTCGTTACGGACGCTGCGGCGACTTTTTTATAACATTGCATGTGAACCCCAAAATCGCTCAAAACGTGATTTCGTGTACAAAAATCATGGAAATTGTGTTTTCAGCCGCAAAATCATACATGTATGATTATTTTTGCTTTTACTGGTTGAAATGAATTAATTTTATGCTGTTTATTATTGCAAAAGTGTCCCCAACAAATTTCATTGAATAAAAAATAAAAACAAAAGGTAAAAAACAAGGAATACAATAAGAAATTCACAAAACAATGAATACATAAGAAATAATTCCAATTCGACAATTTTTTTGTCGATAATTGTGAGAAATGTAGAATGAAATTTTCACGGCAAAATTAGTATTCTAGCTAGCATATTGTTGTAGTTGAGTTTATAGACGAAAACATAATTTCCTGGCACTAATTTGCATAATTAAATTACTTAAAAAATAGAAAAATAATTTTTTGAAATTTTACTATACAGTCGTGTAGTTTAAATTCCGGCTCTATGCGCATGCAAATTTTCCGAGCGGGAATCGGCGATCGGCGGCCTGAGATCTGAAGGGGGGGTCAAATTGACCGCCCCCCCCCCATAAAAACTGTTTGAACTAGGCAATACCCAGTTAAGAATAGGGTTAATCTCGCGATTTTTTGTCATGACTTTATTATATGTCACATAAACCGATCTACTTATCTCTTATTATCTTTATCTTATGTAAGGCCATAGGCAGGATGTTTTTTTATTATTGCTTTTTTATTTATTTAGCTTATTTATTTATTATTTATTTTTCATTTCATTTCATTTCATTTCATTTTCATTTCATTTCTATTTCATTTCATTTCAATTTCATTCATTTCATTTCATTTCATTTCATTTCATTTCATTTCATTTCATTTCATTTCATTTCAATTTCATTTCATTTCATTTCATTTTATTTTATTTTTCTTTTCTTTTTGTCTTCTTCTTTTTCTTTCTTTTTCTTTTTTTTTTTTTTTTTGGGGGGGGGGACAAGTCCCCCATCTCCCCCTCCCTTCTTCCTACATGTACCAGTATGGACATGAAGCAGCTCGCATATGAATAATATCTTGTTCAAAGTTATATGATGGGCGAAAGCCACTACAAATATGAGTGCTTGGCACAAAGCAAACAAGCATTGACAATAATGTAGTTTTGACATCAAGCTCTGTCTTTAATGCCTCCCCCCCCAAACAAATTGTACATTTTTCCATGTTTACGTTTGGTCTCAGGAGATTGAGGAGGGGTAACGGGTTAAAAAGGCTGTACAAGTAACATGTAGTTTTGTAGAGTGGCTACTTCAAAGGTCTTACATAGTATTAAATCTGCCATACATGTATACTTCTCCTAAAAGAATTCAAGATTGTACAAGCATACATGTTTGACGGTACATGTCCATGTAGTAAAAAAAATTTAAGAAAAAAATAATAAATTGTGACTATTCGAAGAAGTAACAGACTGAATAAAAAACAATTTTTGCATTTTGTTTTATATTACAGCTGCAGTAACTGATGTTTTACCTAACTTCTCTCACTCCATACACTCATCCATGAGTAGAACTTCTTTTTCATTCTGAACAAAAAAAAAAACATTTAAGATAAACATACATGACATTACATGTGTCAATATCTGTAAGTTGGCATGGAAAACTGGGAAAGCCAGACCGAATTCATATCAAGCCAACTTTGTTAAAAAATAATCATACAAATCAAAAATATTACATCACTAAACTGAAGAAACATGCATTGATCTACATTTATAGTACCCTCACAACTGTACATGTACACAATGTACTGTAGATGAAAAAAAAATGAATGAAAAAAATGAAACAAAATGGGCAACATTTTTGGAAGAAAAACAGTAGCAAGAATTCATATATTTTTTCAACTTCATGTCTCATGATCATTATCTATGTGTGTAAGTGCTGCATGTCAAAGATATATATTAATTTCATTTGTTTTGTTTTTTACATGTAAGTATCTCACATAAATGTGCAACGTACAAAGTACTAGGCCAAGTCACAATCCTTTGATGCATTCATGTAATCAAGTTCACGGCAAAATAGAACTAGACACACAGCTTACGCTGGTGCAGCAAACAAACACTAACTTCACTGCTAGCTATCATCTATTGTGCCTTGTAGCGTCCGTCAACCATGGTAACAGACTATTCCATAGATGGCTTTGGCGCTCAAATTACGCCAAGCATGGACCAATGACAATGACGTACAGAAATAAGAAATGGTTGTATTGGGACAGACTCGAGAAGTTCAAACAAGTACTCTGTGAATATTATATTGACTTTAGCTGAGTGACTGACAAAGACAAACAAAATGAGGCACAAAGGGAAAAATCACTCAAATTTGGTAATGATGATTTGCTCAGCAAACTGTATGTTAAATGTTGAATGGCTTGAGTGCAGAAATACAAGTAAAATTCGATTAGTTGTACGTGCTACACCATGTACATGTACAGCTTGTTTACCAGGGAAACCAGGGGGGGTTTAAAAAAAAAAACTTGTAATTAAAGTAGGAATAGCAGTATATTTTTTACTACTGTGTTTTCTTTAATAAAGTATTAAAAAAAGAAAATTACTTATTTGTAATATTATTTCAAATTAAACCACAAAAGAGAAACCTAAGAGACAAAGAGTAAACATACATGTACTATACAATTTCTTTGATGCATTCAACAAATACTTCATTAATAATTTTTTAATTCAATTAGTATCTTGCATGAATTATATCTGTTTTCTGTCACACATACGATTATTTGATTTTGTTTCTCTAAAATGGGAATTGTTTAATATTCCATTGTGGGTATCAGTATAAATTGTTTTTCAGATTCAATTTGTGAGATTTCTGTTATTCACAAGACAGTTATTTGTACAAACTTCTACAAAGCTATTTTATTTCAAGGTACATGTAGTGTTCTACTCCAACATGAAGAAAATGAAAACATTCTGTGAAGGACACTTGATTTGTACATCAGTTCGCAACAGTAACGTTCACTGAAAAATCTTGACCTTTCAAAACTATAATCACAAATTAACTTTAATTTACTAATTGTGCTTCCAAAAATATGATACCATACTTACTTTTTGATAGCTACTCTCTCTCCTGTGTCAAACCGGTTACCGAGTAACACACTCCCATAAGTGCCATCTCCGAGCTGTTTCGTTATGTGATACTGATTCATGATGATAAAATGCTAATTGTCTCTAATCTGATAAATAAAATCGTTGCAGTCACAAAAATTCTTCGTACTCGCCATTGTGAACACATTAGTGACACTCACAAGTCCTTTCATATCTAGGTGGCATTGTCTGCGAATGGAAGCCTCCCATGTTCTTAGAGAGCGTTTGCGACTTTGCCTATAACCAAGAAAATGGGATACGGAATGGTTGGTAAATGAATTCCAAAACAGTCAGCCCTACTTCAGCTCGACAAAGTTGTAATTGTCAAGGTTGAGGGAAGGCAGGTTGGCAGACTGGAGTATACGGTTGATTAATGCTGCAGCTGTCGGGGTGAAGGAGTCAGCGGCTCGGGTTTGTCGTGACGGAGACTCTCTGGTATTGATTCTGTCATCGGTCACAGCCGGGGTGGGGTAAATGAGACGCACATCTGCAAGGAGGAGAGAGGGAGAAAAGGAAGACGAAGGAGAAATGAATGCCAGGCACAATAGAGGCCCTGGGTGTACTGAAGACATTTAATTTAATGTACATTACACACACACATACGGTACACATACAGCCAATACTTTTGTTTGCCTTTATGTGTTTTTGCTAGGCAATTTACAAATTCGTTTCCAATGGTGTCATTTATGTACACACTGTACATGTAGGCCTACTGTATGCACATTTTTGCAATATTGATCCTTCTACAAGTAGCCTGTATGTATGTGAATTGTATTCAGTCTTAATGTTTACAATATTTTAGCCCACCTATGAATTAATTTATTGGATTCAAAATTATCTCAAGTTCAATGCACATGACAAGCTCAGCTGACTTCATATTTCGTTGCATTGAATACTACATGTACGTACATACAGCTGTGCAATTTCCAAAGTTCTTTGTAAAGTGGTTTGCACCTTAACCCTAAAAGATCCGGGCTATTGTTATCACGGGTTGGGGGGCATTATGCCCCCCCCCCCCCCTGACAGATCTCGGCCGCATAGAGCTGGGTGTAATCTGTAAGACCGTTTACAGTGTAGGTAGATTTTTGAAAAATATATTTTTTTTTTTCAATTTTTAAATACCGGAAGGTAATTAATTATGCAAATATATGCATATATGGTAAAATCATATTTTCATCTATACTTTACTTAAAATAGCTTGTTTTGAAAATGCTACATGTAAGTTCTGGTGAAAATATTCTTTCTGCAATTTCTATAAAAAAAATTCCAAAAAATTGCCATATCAAAATGAATTTATTATGCATTTTAATGTTTTGTGAATTTCTTATACATGTATTTCTTTGTTTTTTCAACCTTTTGTTTTTGTTTTTTTCAGCGAAATTTGTCACAGACACTTTTTGAAACATGCTAAAATAAATCAATTGCAGCCAATCAAAGTGAAAATATCCATATTCATACGAATTATACAAAAAACAGAAATTTTTGCATTGATTTTGTACACAAATCAAGTTTTGGAGCAGTTTTGGAGCTGACATACGTGGACAAAAAGTTGAACAGCATTGCAATGGTACGTTGGATTTTTGCAATCAAATGATGCACAAGACTTCAAAGTAAGAAGTCAGCAAACGGCGGGGTCAAAAAATTTAATGCGGCAGAGTAACATACCTGCCAACCCTGAAAGCAAAGAAATAGTCACAAATTATTTAAAAAATTTAAAACATGTACGAACATTCTTGAATTTCATACATGAACAAAAACAGGAACAAAGGGGGTTAAAATTGCTCTTTTCTTATCCAAAAAATAGGAAAATTCCTATTCAAACTATGTAGGAACAGTTGGCAGGTATGGAATAATTGCCAAATTGGTAGAGGGGAGACCAATATCCTCCCCCCCCCCCCCCAAAGGATATTAGGATTAATATTTAATCCTACACATACATGTATACTTGTGCAGTATTGGCCTGTACATGTAGAATTTGAACACTTGAATATGTAGGCTTATTATAAAGATGTAAGCCTACATGTTATAAACCTTAAAGGGACCGTAAAGTCACAAGTCGTGGGCGTTTGGACCTGGCCCGACTCGGGTAATATTCGGGAATGCCCGTATACTTTCGGAAAACGAGTGCACACGATTTGTGTGCAATTCCCTATGCAGCACGTATTCACCCGAAGAAAGGCGAACTAACCCCAACTGACCCTCATTGGCAATTCTGTTCGCAACTTCGCGATTGTTTTTACCCACCACTACACTACGTAGCATAGAGTTCAGTGTAACGCACGGCCTCGCAATAGGGGCAAGCGTAAGGTAAATAAACGTACATGGATTACGAGCGGTGGGTCCCTTTAATGTACCCATGTGTGATTAGTACTTACATCAAACATGTGCGTGTATGTGTACACTATACATGTATACATGTACATGTACAGTAGTATGTACACCCCAGCTGTGACAATACATCAATGGATTGCCTGCATGCCCCAACTCAAAATGTATTATGTGCAAACAACTCACATTCCTGCAATTTTAGGGATACACCATCCAAAAAATTCAAAATGTGACCACATTGAGTAGAAAAAGTATGTTATACCTTCCCTCCTTTGTTTGAGCTTGCCTACATGTATACACATGTAACACAATAATGATTAATGGGTGGGTGGATAAGTAATTTGTCAAGATTTATTTCTTTACTTTTTTTTGGGGGGGGGGGCACTACATTTAACATTGAAGTTTAAATAGTCATCGGACCTTACACTTAATACAGACAAATTGAGGGTTGGGCGTCTGTAAGTCACTCTGGTGTCTGTACTAATTTTGTTTGAGTTACATGTACCTAGGAAATCTTGAAACAAAATTTATAATAATCGAAGTAAACCGTGGCATTGCCATTACCCAGCATAGCCTGGTGGTTGTGCCACTGACCGGATATCAGTAGGTTTCAGGTTTGAATCCTGTTGGGTCACTCTTTTTCTGAGTCATTACAAAATATCAGATCAAGCATTTGATCTTAATTTGATAATACAGAGATGAACAGCAAATTTATTCTGCATCTTAAATTCTCTCTGCAAACCTTTCATCCATTAATAAAATTAAATCAACTGATCAAAATTAATCAGAAATATACGTTCCTGAATCGAATCCTTACTTTCCACACTACCGGTAAATACAACACAGCTACATTTACATGGTAGACTGTATGGGAATATGTAATTCCTAAACTTTATTGTCATGAATAGCAATTAGTCAACTACGTCATCAGGTCAAGGCTGACCAAATACAGGTTTGAACAAGTGCAAATTGGGAACAATGTACACAATCATGAACATGGATGGAACAGAGAACATTTACACCACAATCTCATCCCCAAGAACATGTATGGGAAAAAAAAATAGAATTTTCTTTTCGGGGACTACTTTTCCTGTTCACTTTCACTTTCAGTGCATTCCAGATACTCTTGTATTGAACTCTATCTAATTTTTCACTCAATTTATGTATTCAAGCTTTTTGTATACGTAGATTATATGATCGTATTTTGATTGTTATTAATATTGTCAATTTGTCATTAACGCCAGTGAAAAACAAATTTCCATTTTTAATGGACAATAAATAAATTCAATTCAATTCAATTCATTCAATTCCTATGCTGGCGATTCACAGGCACTCTTTTGCAAATTTCGGGGGCTCTTTTGTCATTACGGGGACAAAATTGCCCAGCACCCATTTTTGCCTGACAATTCTGCAATTATGTCTCAGATTAGAACGTAATTCATTGCATCTCTAGTAACAGTATGATTTCAATCATTTATAGTCACAGTCATACCACTCGACGCAGGAATGCCGAATGGAACGTTGTTTTCATGTTGGATGCAATCTTCGTTCAGAGCCGGCCGAGCCGCTGAGGGTGCGTGCCATCACCATGATCATGGCACGCACGTACTACAGCACAGCAGGTACTGTACAGTACGCACCGCCGACATAAGTACAACGACTGGTGGAGAACAATGGTGTTTTTTCAAAGGCAATATTTCTTACCAAAATTTAGTTATTTCCATCAAATAAATAAATGAGAATCAGAGACGAGAGACTTGGTTGGACGCAGACGGGACGTAGACTCTAGTCTACTCACTCACGTGTTCCCACGCAAGGCAGACACTCATTCACGCCTCCACACAGGTTTCAAGCCAACTCGGGGTCGCAGAAAAATGCGCCGCCTTAGATATTCTAACACTAACATGCCGCTGTTTGGAACTCAAAAACTTAAAATAAAAAATCATTCATAGGTATAGTAAGAACATAAAATATGAAAGGAAAATTACCTACCAGACTATCTCCCAGTAACGTCTGGTAAATTTATTATGAAAAATTATTATGATTCGCCCGGGGTGGATATATTTTGGAGGTTTTGGTTCGTTCTACTGGCTCGGTCTCTAGTTGTCGTTGGTGAAGGTGTTGAATTTTTACGCTCGATGCTGCACCCATCCATTCGATGTTCATATTGTACATCATGGTTGTTCATCAACACGGAGCGTAGAGTCCCATCAAATATTTGACTGAGGATCAGCGAATGAAAACTGCCAGCAGCTTTATTCATATCGCATTGACTTCTATTTTTTCTTTCGAAACTCCCACCAATTTCTTATAGCATAACAATCAGTTTGTAACATTAATGTTGAGTAAAAAATATTAATTCAGCAAAGTATAACCGGAAATTCGATAATATTTATTTATTTTCTTACGTAAATTTACTCTTATTATTAATGAAAAAATACATAAAATCAGAAATAGTTAGACCACTATGCAAATTCTGTGTATATCTAAATCGTGTTGGTAGTCTAGATAATTCTAGACGCTCTAGATAGTCTTGGGTAAATTATGTGATAGTGGGATTACTTATTTCCCCATTGCATCACTAAGAGTGCTGTATTGTCCTCCTATGGAAGTTACTACCTGGGTTCAAACGACTACTTGTGCTGCAGCTGTTTTTGATCGTGGCGACCAAAAGTGTTGTGATAGAAGGTCTCGTTCCTCGGGGAAGAAAAGGCAAGGACAAATTATACGCTGAAAAAGAAGACAACGAAAGTTGTCACAATTGTAAGTGAAGCAAAGTGAAAATAATCACAGTGTAAGTAATACTAATATGGAAAAAATTTTAAAAGAAACAACAGCTGGACATAATTCACCTAACTTCCTACGTATGACACAGTTTTACGTGGGTAACATATTTGTATACCCGGAATGTGTATACTTCATCTTTGCAGCCACTGCTGGATATACGGGGATGCGTGTTCCGGTCTCTCATTCTCCTCGTGACCCTTGCCCAACCAGTCCCCTAACTTCTCCCGGTTTGCAACGTATTGACTTTGATACAGATGTAGACCTACATTAAATACATACTTTATAAGTTATTTACTTAACCTAGAGATCTACCCGACATCATTTCATGCAGGCCAAATAGCACATTGTCATGATTGCTTGGACTATTGCAGTCGCGGTCATAGATCCCTACAACCGCACCACTGACATCGTTCCGAACCACATTTGGGCAGTCCCGCACACGAACAGCGATTAATTCACACAACACAGATCTACACAATAAACTACATTTCGCCTGTGTATATTCGGTAAATGATCATCATCTTTAGCCAAAAATTACCTTTCTGTATAATTTTACGTACCCGCCCTTGATCGCGCAATGACATACCTTGCCTTTTAAAGGATCAACCAAAATATATGTGTTCCAGCGCCGCACCTGACCACACTCCAACTTGACTCCATGCCTAGACACGGTATACTACAATTAATTTAGCATGTAAATACCATATGGCAAATATCCGCAACATCGTCATTTTCGTGCACCCCCCCCAACACACGAAGCCCAACAATACGACCAACTTTTCACGGTCTGCATGGGCAAACAAAGGTCCGCTACATTTCCTCGTCTACTGTCCTGTGCGCCGCACACTCTCACCGCACACGTCATCGACGGTTCAGTCCTACTTACCAGACGCGTATTGTTCGAGGCAGATTAACTCTCTTCTGCATTATATTTATGTGATGAATTAGATGTACAACACTGTAGACACGCTACTTATGAAAGAATGGACAAAGCAGGACACCAACTTCAGATTTCAAATCTGCCAGTTTTATAATACATGTACAAAGTCTCAGAAAATAGCTGTATAAAGCTTATTATAAAAATTCATAATTTTTAACAGGAAATAGCAGTAATGATACTGATAAGTGTAATGAATGCATGATGATGATGATGATAAAAATAATAATAAATAATAATAATAATGATAATAATAATAATAATAATAATATAATAATAATAATCACATAAAATAATAATAATAAGTAAAATAATCATAATAATAAAATAATAATAATATAATAATAATATATAATTAATAAGAAAATAGTAATGATAATCAATCATATCTCTTGGGAAAATGAAGCATAAATCAAAAACAAAGCTCATTCGACTCGTCAGGCATCGGTTCATCTTTTAATATCGCAAATGTAACTCTTGATTAGTATTGCAGGGTGTCGCCAACATGGCGGAGGGGGGGGGGCTGAGTTTAAGTGTATAGAAATTATTAGAATTTTGACAAGCTCCGCCCCCTCGCGGTATGAACGACCTTTTTGCCCATTTCATTATTTTGACATCAAATTTTTACCTTAGATCAGTATTGTGTCCGACTGATAACCCCTCCCACACCCACCCCACATCAACACCACCGACAGACAGACACACACACAGACTGAGACACACAGCACGACAAGGCTCACACACACAGACACACACACGCAGATCAGACCAGACAGCACACACCGTCACCAACCACACCCACACACAACACTCCCACCCCATCGCACACACACACACACAACCACACACCTATACGTGTAACTGCGCAAACGGGCTGTAAAACAAACACACTCCGTAATAACACAATGCATACGAGGACACACACTCCCGTGTACAAATGCAAATCGGGGACGTTTTGTGTACGTGTATGATATTTCATCCAGTAACGGGACGTTGGTGGTGCACACCAATTTTGGGGCCACCTATCTTTCTAAGGCGCTTTAGCGTCACCTACGTTTGATTTCTGGCCATTTGAGGGGGTGGGGGACCGTCCCCCCGTTGTTCCGAACGTCCCCAATCTGAATGTGGTTCAAATACTTACGTCCCCTGGTTGAAGGCGATTACACAACAGCCACCACCACACACACACACCCACACACACACACACACACACACACACGACACACAACACACAGCACACTCACGACACACCAACACACACACACACACACACACACACACACACACACACACACACACAACACATCCATACAAACACCTTTTGGAACACTTTTGGGGCTTGTCCTATCATTTGCACCATTTATTAGTGTTTTTCGAACACGGTGACCATTTTTTTTTTCTTTCGCATGTCGCATCGGAGTTTGGACTGTGTTGACCCGCCCAGCCTTTTTTTCAAGCTGTAACAGACATGCAATTTGTCATTAAAATAAATAGATACATAATCAGATGGACAAGAAACAAATCAGAACATCTATGAAAATGGTTAATTACACTATATTTCAAATCTAGTGATATGTGTGTGTGTGTGTGTGTGTGTGTGTGTGTGTGTGTGTGTGTGTGTGTGTGTGTGTGTGTGTGTGTGTGTGTGTGTGTGTGTGTGTGTGTGTGTGTGTGTGTGTGTGTGTGTGTGTGTGTGTGTGTGTGTGTGTGTGTGTGTGTGTGTGTGTGTGTGTGTGTCAGCGATTTGAAATATATTCCCCACAACGAAGTATATCCAAGTTGGCACCATGCAGGGGTGGCGCAAGGGTAACATATCAGTCGGTAAAAGCTTCCCGGGAATTTTTTTTCGCGGGATTTTTACCGTCCGAATCTATCCCGACAGCAAGCGAAACCGTCGTCGCGTGACGGGACGGAATGTGACATCTCATCAAGATGTTTTCTAAAAAGTAAAAAAAAAAGGGGTAAACATTTTTTGTTTATTGTGTGCTAGTAATATTTTCACTTATATGCCTATATAAAACACCATGGAACATGAAAAATATAACCTGTTAACAGATTGAACTAGAATTGCATTAAAAGGAGAGAATTTCTCATTTATTTTACTGAACGTGGAAAGTTATTGTACTGTTACTATGGCAACAGACTGGCTGTCAGTCTTAATCCATTTATTGTGGAGTTATTCTTTTTGGTGATAAGTTGATCAACACGGTTTGTCCATTCTCGTTCTTTGTTACATCAGGAAATTTTGCCTTCTAAAATAGAGCTAAAACCTCAAAATGCGACGGGACAGAAAAAAGTTTAAAACATACAAAGTCATTTCTCCTAAAATTTAGGAGGAAATAGTTTTGATGGTACAGCTGAAAAGGAATGTTAGGATACTATAGTTTGAAGGATTTTAATGAATATTTCATTTTATTTAATTTTACTTAACAAAATGTGAAAGTATTGCACCTAAGTAGGCCAAAATGTATTTTTGGACCAAAAAGTTGAGTTTTTAATGCAAATATGCAAATCAGATACCAAAACTATTGTCATGAAATAAATATTTTTTTATAGGACATTCTTTCTGTAAACTTAAATCTTATAATATTCTTTACGTATTTTGTTAATTTTGAATTAAATTATTTCAGCCCCGTCCCGCTGTGAGGGCGCTGTTCACATTTCAAATCACAGACGTACTAACCTATAGTACGTCTGTGTTTCAAATTCAATTTTACGAGAAAGGACTATTTTTTTCTTATAAACTATTATAAACACTACACAAAAAATAAGTTCCCCCTTTTTGAAAATTCCATAACTTTTTAACGAAATGGTTTTGAGCAAAATAATTTGGCAGGAGTGTTTCTGCACTCATTGACTAACTTCTGTGTCAAAATGTGATTGATCCGTCAAGTCATGCATGGGTGAGCACGTAATAAAGGCAAAATGTCACTTTTCAAAAGTCACAAGGGTCATTTTGAGGGATTTGATGCAGGATTTTGACAAATTATATTTCTGTTGAATGATTAAGCCCTATGTTAATCAGCTATCGTTTGACCCCCTAACAATTCTTTTGGCACTTTTCGCATATTTACGCTTCAGTGAGCTCAATTTAACAATTTCCATCCATCCTCAATTTTGAAAATGTAAAATCCATTAAGTTTATTGAAAAAATTGAAATTCGATATTTTTCAGCAAAGTGTATTTTTACACGTTGTATGGACATAAGAGGTTGTAACCATGTCAGGGTTCAGTGAGCACACTTTATAAATAAAGCAAAAAATACCATTATTTACCATTATTTTGGTTTAAGAGATGACTCCTGTGACTTTTGAAAAGTGACATTTTTGCCTTTAAATCATGCTCACTCATGCATGGCTTGACGGATTAATCTTATTTCACTCAGAGGTTAGTCAAGGAGTGTGGAAATGTTCCTGTTGACGTAAAACTTATTTCATTAAAAAGTTATGGGTATTTGAACAAGCGGGAACTTACTTTTTGTTGTAGAGTGTTTAGATTGTTTTCTTTTTTTTTTTTTTTCTTTTTTCTCTGCCAGACTGCTTTCAAATGATAGTCAAGTGTCCACATTAAGACTCCACATACATTTCATTTTAGAAAATTCAGCCAATAGGTTTACCATTTTTGGCCCAGATCCTATTGCGTTCTCTTGACCCTATATGACTGTTCTGATACAATAAACTGTTTTACTACATGCAGAGGGTGTGATCAGTGTGATCATCGGTCAGCGGAAAAAATACATTTTTTTATCCATGAGAACCCTAGACTAGGTTTGTAATTCAGAGATCATAGCTTCAGTTGCAGCGCACCCAGGGGCGTCGATCCTGGGGGAGGGGGGGGGGAGCAGGTAGCAGTCACCACCCCAATGGAAATATGGGAGCATCCCCCAATAATTCTGAAAACGTGAAAAATTCCTACAATGTAATGCAAATTTCATTTAAAAAGCAGTGCAAAGGACTACAAAACCATTAAAGGTATTGGCTAACATTTACCACAGTTAAAAAAAATCTGAGCGGCATGATTCCCCATGCTACCAGTGCACGAGGTCTAAATATGAAGCCCTGAAAAAATTGTATTTCAAAATGATTATTTAGTGCTTTAAAAAAGTGAAAATCGTAAGTTGACCAGATTCACTTGCCCATTTCCTCCCATAGACTTACTGTGTGTATACCTAGGTTAATAAAACTCGCCCCGAGTTTTAATGTTTATTCATGTATAACTTGCCATTGGCAGTGTAACTTTCCAAACTTTTGTATTCTAGGGTGATTATTTGTCCATTTGAACACTACTATGTAGCTCAGATATCAAAGTTTGACATTTTTTAAATTGAAGCTCCACAATGTTAGCCTATCACTTTAAATTCAACATAAAAATACTATTAAACATATGTAGTTATCGAATTTTCGGCGCGTTTCGCGCACAAAATGTTCAATTGCAATTTGATTTTTTTTTTTACTTTTGACCCCCCCCCCCCTCCGAACAATGGATCGACACCCCTGAGCGAGTAAGCGCACTCACGTCTGACAATAATATACGATACAAGTTCTTCCCCAGGGATTAATGGAAGGGTTGACTCCCGGGGTTGACTCTTCAAAAACATGGGCGTATACCCCCCCCCCCCGCCCCCTCACACTTTTGCGGCAGAGGATCGAATTCTGCCCCTGCCTAGCTAAACTAAATATACTTCTTCTGCGTTCAACAGCCAATTTTCTAAACTTTAGTTCCACCTTCCCAAGATATGCCGACATACACAAACATGTTAACGCACGCACGCGCGCGCGCGCTAGTATAGGCCTAAACGTGTTATACAATACATTCGTGGGCAACTGGGCATCACCCCAAACCTGTGAGAATGTTGAAACAAAGGTGTAGATTGAAAGTAACGTAATTACTTCCGAGAACGAGCCGTTTCTCGTCCTCGGATTGGAATTTGTCCGCGGTTGTTTAATCAAATTTCAAGCGGCGCGCGCACGCGATGGTGTATGCCCAATATTTCCGAGACGAAA
>JZLH01S0474633.1:0-15254 GCA_001188425.1 Eucidaris tribuloides
TTTTGTTTCATAATCCGCTTGTTAAAAGGACACTGAATAGGGCTTTACGTGTTGCTGAACAAAATACATTTTGCTCAATAACTCCAAAACAAGATGTCAGTTATGCCCTTTTGTCATGGGGGGGGGGGTGGCAGTATAGATCTAACGTTAGAATAGATCTAGTTAGTTAGATGATTTATGCCGGTCATGCCTGCAAGTACCATCACTGAGCAGTAGGGTTGCAAAATTCCCGGGAATTTTCATAGCGGAAAATTTCCATGGAAATTTTGGGAAATTTTCCGGAAATATTGGGAATTTTCGGCAGCTTTGAACATGTACCATTAGAATGTAAAAATTAAAAATAATTATCATTCATCTATTATGAAAAATGTCATAATATCAAAACATTTACATGTATACTGTAAGTTAAACACAAAGAAGTGAAGAGATGATACAATGTAAAGTCAAACACTGATGTTTCCTTATTTAGTTACTAAATCATGAAAACATAGACATAACTTGACTTGCAACTTGGCTTTGTTTGCAATATACATAGTATGTAGGCCTACTATCAGCTCAACCAGCCAAACTGTTGATACATGTTAACCTGATGCGATAGTAGAATCCAACTCTTACTCAAACGCCCGGGGTGGGCCAGTGCATTACAAACGTGTACACTGCGCAGTGTTGAAAAAACGCCGTAAAAAGCGGTTGTAGTTTTCACGGAGGTCACGAGTACGCGCGTACATCGAAAAGGGTACAAAATCGCCAAAATCGGGAAAAAAGGGTAATACTTTTAACAGAAGGCTTACTTCAAAAAGGGTATCTTTTCAAAGAGCTTGAATACTTGTTTAAGGTAGTCTGAGATCAGACTTCCAATTAACGTGTTTAGGGTCTATTTGAAAGTCCATAGCAACGGCGCATGGTGTACACGCTTTTAATAGACACTGGCCCCCCCGGGCTCAAACGTTGTGAACTAAAGTGGCAATAAGATGGACAAGTCCACTCATTGACATTTTTAGCAAATGTTTCACCTCACGTACATCCACTGCACACATTTTATGTTACAAATGTGGGATCAGATAACATCATTCAGACGGCAGTGTACATCTCATCCACGTATGTGTAATGTGTGTTTTCTCTCATTTGGGCTAATTTATCCTCATGAAAGGCCCAGGTGAGCTAAAAGAGATGTAAAACTATTGTATTTACATGAAGAAGTGCAGTACAACAGAGTACTGACGACATTTTTCAAAAATAAAATAATTTTCCATTTATTTTGATATAAACGAAAATTCCCCAAAATTCCCCGCCCATTGAAAATTCCTGAAACTTTCCATGGAAAGTTTCCAAAATTCCTGGAAAGTTTTCAACCCTTTGCAACCCTACTGAGCAGGCCTGTCACTGAGTGTGACTAACTAGACTGAAACTGAAAGTTTTAAGATAAACTTCATTTTAACACTTTGGGTGCTATCGGCGAACCTGTTCGCCCAGGGTTGACTTCACTCAGGTACTATCGGCAAACCTGTTCGCCGAGAAGACAATCGGATCCATATCTTTTAATTCGAATGACAAATGTCACTGAAGTTCCTACCAATGACATTTATCGGAAAATGAATACACAATGAACCAAATAAATGAGTTAAAATATATTGTCTTGATAGCATTTGCGATTTTACAGAAAATCATACAATTTGGAAAGGTTATACACATTAGTCCGAAACAATCCAGTCCCTGGTTAACACACCTGGATTTTTAGCCCAGCACCCAAAGTGTTAAATTATGATTTATTGAGTATCATGTATTTGTACAGATTTTACACAATAGCGCCGGGGGGGGGACTGTCATTACAAGGTGTACACCACGGTCCATGCGCGTGTGAAAAAATGCGTAAAAAGGGTTGTTTTTTACGGTCGGGCGGTGTATGCGCATACAGTCAGTGGCGTAACTATGGGGGGGGCATGGGGGGGGGGGGCACGTGCCCCCCCAGTCGTCCGGCAAAAAAAAAAAAAAAGGAAAGGGGAAAAAAAAAAAGTAGCCAAAAGAAAAAGAAATCCGGGGCTGGCCGTGATAGAAATTGGTCTTAAATCACCTTTGGGACTAGTCTTATTAGAGTCCTCCTGTAAATTATACTTGTTCTTTTATTGCAATCTTACTGAAAACTGCTCAATCTATGAGCTATGTTTGTTTACTCAAAGTTACAGCGAAGGTTTGTGCAACAACATAAATATTAGGGTGTTCTCACGTTTATTGTTAATCGTGGCAGAGATGCCATATCCAGTTCAGCAGCTTTTTCCATTTCGCAAGACATCTACATGAGGTAAAGTCACTCTTCTCCCGAGTGATGTAGTCCCACGGGGGTCGGGGAGGGGTACTCACATATATTTGGTATACGGGGATGTGCCGCTGGGAAGGGTGACTTTTTCAAGAAAAATCCTTGGACATGGGTCCCCTTTTCATCAAGAAGGGGCTCAGACATGGGTCCCATTTTTTTCGGCGCGCTTCGCGTGCATTCATGAAACACTCCCAAATTCAAGTTTGCGGCGCACTTCGCGCGCAAACATATCCTATTTTCAAATTTTCGGCGCGCTTCGTGCGCAAACATATATTTTCAAGTTTTGCCCAAGCGCTTCAAAAATTTGGGAAACCCTTTGACACGGGAGCCTTTTTACGGCAAAGGACCCTGTGGGTATGGGTTCGGAGTTCGTCAGTGGCACAGAGTACCCCTCCCCCTCCCCGATGTAGTGAGCTGAAATCCAAAGATTTCATCGCTTGCAGAGAAAATGTAATCTGTAGTAGCCGTTTCATAAATCTGAATGTGTGTTTTAAATATTTGACGAGTGTATTTCTAGCATTGATAGGTTTGCTTTGTTTATTAATTGCTGAAATGCTTCAGAACACAGTTGTGGCATGCATATTTTGATAAGCAATTATGCTTGCTATATATTAACCCACCCGTGTATAGGAATAGCGGAGGCAATATTGCAGATACATTCATCCAATATAGGAATTTTGTGTAGAAATTCCTCCTCCAAAATTTATCATCCACTGAGCGCCCTTATGACACATTAATTGCAAATCAGAAAGAGGGGTTAAATAATCTGAATAACAGACCCGTAGCCGGGTGGGGGAAGTGTGAGTACGCACCCCCAAAATCTGAAACGTCTACTTTAACAAAAATATGTATTATCATTATAGGTTTTTAATTATTGCTGACTATTCATTTCACGAAACTATAGTGTTAAACGAGGGTCAAAATATGCTTATAAAACCGCTAGACCTCATAAGATTCAGGGGGCTCCGCCCCCTGACCCCCATAAATATTATCATCATGTTCTGAAATAAACTGCCATCAGCAATTCATAATAACGAAATTACACCATAGGAGCAAAAAAGAAGTCTAAAAGTGGAGTGCTTTTTAATTATTGTCGATTGACCATTTCAAAAAACAATAGTGTTAACAGAGGGGTAAATTAAGCTCATAAACCGCTACAACTCGTCAGCTTCAGGGGGCTCTGCCCCCTGACCCCCGCCCGGAACTCTAGGGATTGTAGGTGGGTCCCTGGACCCTGCCTGTTAGGATGATTAGTCCCGTTTTCTTGATATACCCACCCCATGGAAAAAATCTGGATAAAGGTGTAAATAAACACTTATAATTCCCTTTTATTCTCGCATTATAGTTTAAGTTATTTGTAATTACTTTGAAAGAATACACCACAAAAACGTGTTTTTCTTCTTGGATTTTCAAAGTTTCCCAAACCGCTCGCTCGCGGAGATGTTTTTTTTGAAAACTAAATATGGAAATGGCATGTTTATTACAAAAATGGCTAAAAAGTTGTTACACTTTAACAAAAAATAGCAAAAAAAAAATAACATTTCAGTAACAATATACGCTACACTTGGCGTACGCAGCATTTTAAATCCACCATCTGAAAATACCGTTTCGAGCGAGCGACTGGGTGCCCCCCCAATGAGTGGACCAACGGTACGCCACTGCATACAGTGAAAAGGGTATCAAAATCGCTAAAATCAGGAAAAAGGGTATACTTTTAACAGAAGGTTGACTTAAAAAAGGTATCTTTTCAAACTTGAAAACTTGTTTAGGGTAATCTAAAGAAGGTTGGCATGAAAAGGGTATCTTTTCAGACTTGAATATTTGTTTAGGGTATTCTGATATCAAAGAATAATCACTTGTTTATGGTCCATTTTGAAAGTCCACACACACATATGGTGTACACCTTGTAGTGACAGTGCCCCCCCCCCCCCTTGGGCTATTTAGGGTAAACATTTTGAAAGCTTATTTGATTTGTGTTACCTTTCAGCTGATACAAGGTTCGTTACATTTTGTAAAGTAATTCTATTTCCAGTGATTAAAATTCTTTTAACCTCGTTACCTTACATGTATATTTGATATTGCAATCTCATCTGGGGAAACTATGCAATGTATCTACCTAATAGGGTTGTGATCTTACAAAAATGTGCCATACAAATCATAAATAGGGTCTAATATGTATTTCTCTATACAATTTGTACTTTTGATTAATTATGTTTTGTTGACTTTGTATGTTTTTAAATAGTAATGTGGAAATAAACTTGAGACTTGATTCGTACTTCAAACTTGCGTAGTATCCTGAAATGATAGGCCTCGGGTACTTTATTGTAATTATATGAACTACATGTACCCCATTTTTATCAGCATGGTAAATATAGAAGCGTGTGCGTGCAGTGACTTAGGTTTGCTTTGCAAATTATTACTTGCCCGATTCGGGCAAGCATTTTTAGTTGACACACCAAAATGCTTGCCCGACTGTGATGTTTACTTGCCCCGGGCCATCGGGCAAGCGGTTATGTCGCACCCTGGTGCAGTCTGATGTAACATAATGATTACCAGTGGCAGTGTCAAACGATGTCAACATTTATTGGGTAGGGGGGGGGGTGCGGATGGGGGAATCTGCTTTGTTATCAATGTTCATTGTAGCACACTCATTGGGGAGGTTAAATGGAAATCGAGAATGGAGTACCTTCAATAGATCAGTTCCCTGTCTAGTGTCTATACCTAAAGATTGGTTGAGTGCACAGGTTTATTTTGTTGTGTTTGATTGCCTTTGGCTTACATCTGACTATAATGGATCTGTTAAGGTGCTCTTATCAAGCATACGTACTAGATGTGAGTATGTGTAGCTGAACCAGAGGAGGCAGCTTTAAATGAGGGACACTTTAATACTGTTTCGTACAAAGAAATATCACTCGTACATCACTTGTAAGCTCTTGGAAGTAGATCTACGCTATTATCAAGCCATTCCATAGTGACTCGCGTGACATTTGAACAAAATTTTAAGTTTCAATGTCTTACTGTTATCAAACTGGCTTTATTCAAACCAAATTTACATGTTTTTGAATCAAGGCATTGGCAATACATGATTCAGTTCTGAATGATTGTTCAATAATCAATACTTTTTTATATATTGCAATTTCTTTGATGTGACTCGCGTGACAGTGCAAAAAGAGGAATTTTACAGTACTTTATTCAATTTGATTTTCCTATGAAACTACAAGTGTGATTTAAGTTAGTTTTGCTAACTAGAACTGAATACCCTAGCTCAATTCATGTGTAAGTTAGATTGTGCCAAATTTCCATTGTTGCAAGAAATGCCAAAGAAAATGTGACTCGCGTGACACAAATGCGTGACTCGCGTGACACAGTTCATTTTTATAGCTATCATAAGCGTTTAAAGACTTAAATTATAATGTTATATGAATAACTATGATGTAATTGTGAATACCTTTTGATAGAGTGTGAAAATTCCAGTTTTTCAGGGACTATTTAAAAAATTTACCCATTCTGTAACTCGCGATATACATGGTTCAAGGTTCTACCACCATTTGACTGCCAAAATACAAAACTATGAACTTTTTTTTTCAAACTAATAATATGTTTCTAGACTGAAGTTTTGTGCTGAATTCTGAGTCAGAAATGCAAAATATGCTTTCGTTTTTAGATTTGTCAACATTTTTTTTTTGGTGTGTATTTTGCAGTGTAGCTATGGGCACATGTAGTCTCAGTTCTAGACAATGCAACTTTTTGACCTCCATTGTACACTCACTCTCTGACTGTTTTACCTCCAAAGATACTTACGTGTGCCTTAATCCAGATTTTGTATTATTCAAAGCAGTTGACCAAAGATAGCAGTTTCCTTATCAATTTCCAGATGGATTAATCTAAAAATGTCTGGAAGCCAGACTAGGTATATGTTGCCGTTTAGAACAGTGTCATAAGAAATGCAAATTTTATGCATACTATTCTGTTTAACAAAGGTTGTTCTTAGCAGCCTGACAGCTTGCTGGGCTTGCCAGACATAGCAACAACTAATGTATGCATATTGCATTTTTGGTATAGAAAATGTATTCATAAGAACAGGTGGGTAGTTTTAGAAGAGAAAACATCCATAAATTCAATACATTATGAAAATAATAGAATGTAAGGGTGTGTACTTGGGCAAGTCCGAAGCTATTGTGCTTCACAAATTCCAAGATGCAATTTTTCAACTTAGTCAAATGAGTTGATGTTAGGTATCATTTAAAGCTAAAACATTAAATTTTCATGAACTGATAAAAAAAAGTTGAAATCTGTACTCCGTTAGTAGTAATCAATGAATACATTGCATAAATAATGAGTCATGGTAATGCGTGGGACATTAATGAATACATCATATTTGAATGTATTTCAATGTTACAGCAATTTATGACCAAGCAGTGCATGTCATATAGTTAAGGAAGGTTATATACACAATAAATTTCATGTCATCAACTAATTATATATGAAAGAAGGGCGTTCCAAAATTTGCATGTCCCACGCGTTACTTTTTTAGGACAATTTGTTTTAATTACTTTCAGATGCATTGATCAGATGTATGCAATTAACATAATTGACTAATTAGTTTTGGTAACGCGTGGGACATTGGTGGTAACGCGTGGGACATAATGCACATTGTATTAAGAATCTTCAATATAATGTCACTATCGATTTGTTTGGCGCTCCTTTTACACCAGGCGCGCTGCGCGTAATTATATTTCCTATGGGGATCACAGGAAAAAATCAATTTTTTTAATGGAATTACCGAATACCTTCAAGCATTAACATTCTGATTTGTTAAAAATACAGGCTAGAGCAGATTCTCCTCTTGACATGATATATATTTTCATTCACTTTGGGGAAATTAAGTTCTGTCACTTTTGAGGTTTTTAAGAGCTTGTTTGATCATTTTTTGTGATCCGTTTGTACATAAAGTCTATGGTCAAGCCCCAGATCACGTGTAGTAGTGCATTTTCAAACGTCGTGTAATAATTGACCTGAGGACGTCATATTAGAACCTGTTAAAAGATAAAATTAAAGACTGTTCTGTAGTTGGTAAAAATTCGCAAGATGATTTTGATTGGATGAAAAAAACTCTGTCACTTTTCACTTTTCTAACACCATTCCAATTGGATGGCTCCTGGTTATGGCTTATCTGCCTGGCAAATCAGCGCGTGAATGCATACGATACTGTACATTCTAGCGCTGCGCCGTAATGCAGCAGCAGTCTTTTGCTTCACGAACGCGAATCACCGTACTTGACACTTTGTGGAAGTTTGGAAGACCAATTGATTTGAATTTCGATAAAGGCCGTGGACACGAGATCTTATAACTGGTAAGCAATCATCTGGCATGTTTGTGGACCTTACGTCTAAAGAATTTTGACTATAATGTAAATCTAAAGTAGATATGAAAGTTAGACATCTTGCCTGGGCTTGGCCGACGAGAACTAATTTAGACTTCATATTTGTTCATGTATTGTAGACAACGCGGAACCCGCAATCAAATTCTTAATCCGGTATTCACAGGTCTTCAATTGTCATGAAAATTACGACAGATTCTGGAGTAGGGGGATAAATTAAAATTGATATAACCCTTTTTCATATCATAGGCATTAATTTTCGAATGATTCATTGTTATTGACAATGCCAGTTGTAATTATCAGGAAGCTTGCTGAAGACTTGAGTTTTTTCTTTCAATTTCAGTTTAAGCTGCGGCTGATCGATGTACCACCACACTGCACTACCGCGTAGCACGACAGTATAGTACAGTACGTTGTTGTTGGCACCTAACTACTAGGGTGCGCATGCTCGTAGTCATAAAATCATGTCTCAAAATAAAGATAAGAGAAAAAGGGAAAGGAAAATGCAAGTAATAAGGACAGTTGAAGTTAAAATACGACTGAGAAGGATGACAATCCGGGGTGACAATGAGCGGCAACGGATCTAGTTAGCGGCTAGCGTGTGTGCAATGAAACACCCCTATCATATAATGTAGCAGTCCCTAGCTCCCTCTTGCACAGCGGCGATCACATCGCGGTGCGAGGCAGTGAATGCATAACCTGTGCGTAAAACCTTGTATTCTGTGGGCTGAAAATAGGAGCGTTTTTTTGTACTAAACAAATCGATATGTTCTTGTGCTCTTAAATATGTTTTTAAAACCTTACATGAATGGACCAAGGACTACAATGACGCTCCTGAGGTCACCTGAGGTTCTTGCAAACTCTCTGTGTGCCACTGAAAAAAACATAAATTATACAATTTTGGGGTTTTTGAGGCCTGATACATGTATCTAGGCACCAACGGAGCCACGTGAATCAGTTGAAAAACTTTGTATCCTCTTGCCATAAAACTTAATTGATAGGCCATAATGTGTCTCGCCCTAGTATGTTTACATTTGACCTAACAGTGTATTTGACCTTTGACCAATTTAACATGGTGTCTGTATGCATGTAGGGAGTCTACATGTACCATCCAAGTTAGTTACAATGACTGATACAACCCCAGTAGAAAAATTGCAGGGTATATTTTATGATTTGATCTCAATTGACCTTTGACCTACATATGTGATCTTGACCTCCAAATAACATTGAGGTTCCTGTTCTACCATCCAAGTTGGTTACAAATGGGCTTGCGGTTAGAAGTTTACCTAGTTTTGGCCCTTATGGCCCTCACGGCCCAGATGTATTCTCAGGAACATTTTATCCCCTCCACATAAGGATCATTCCAACCAACGGTCTAAATCCATCAATTGAAAAGAAACTGATGTTAATGTTAATTATTCCCCTAGGGCTCTGCCCCAACGGTTGAACCCCCCTTTCCCCAGGACGCAAATGGGGCCACCCTGGGCATTAGCATGAGGAAACATTAATCATCACATACAGTATACAGGTATATACGTAAATACTGTGACATAGGTTAAACTATGTATACATGTAGAGAAGAAGACATGTACAGTAGTCTGTGACCTCTTTTGGCCTGTCCCCGGACTACCCGGGGGGGGGGGGGGGGGAGGTGGAGGGGGAAGGCAAGTGTACTATTCAGGGCATTGTATCCCACCCTTTAAAGGATCATTCCTGCCAAGTTTGGGGAAATCCAATAAATGTTCAATGCATATTATGCATGGGAAAAATTGTCCCGCACCGTTACCTATACATGCTTTTGTAAACTTGACCCTTGCCAACCAAACGGGAAGTTGTATGTTCATGAAAGTTGTACAAAATATGTTGGTTAGATGCTTAAGAAGATGGAACTAACCAATTTTATTTTGCCATTTTAATTCAGAGAGTTTTCAGAATAAAGTCAAAGTAAAAAAAACTGCAATTTTGTGGTCCCACGCGTTACCCGAAATAAATTAACATAATTAATGAAGAAGTGAGTGATTTCATCTATTATTTCTATTGTGGGGTAAAGACCTTAGTAGCCTATTAAATATCCCAAGAATTGGGTTTCATCATACTATATGGGGACAAGGCCTGTTTTTGCTTCTGATGTCCCACGCGTTACCACCAAAATAGATTGGACTTGCCCCTTACATTTGGGTTCAAAATCAGTAAAATCTAAATTGTCAAATATATTTGAAAAAAAGTATGAAGGCAACGATTATCAGAAATCTAATCACTTATGGGAAATATAAGTGGGCACAATGATTAAATTTTCAGGCCTGTAACTTGACTGGTTTTCCAGAATATTTCTTGGCAAATGCACTTTTTTTTTCACACTTCTCAAAATTAAGGGTAGGGGTAAATTTTTCCATTTTTCTCCAACTAATGTAATTTACATGTAAAATGAAATTAACTAAACTTGTAGCTAATTAAATTCTGCATAAAATAAGGGAAAATTCAGCCCCCTTTAATATATTTTACACAGTTTTGGCAGTGAAATGGTGGTCAGATCTTTAAACGCTTGTCATGACATATTTTATGAGTGTTTTCATAATGAATAGGCTTTCTGGAAAATATGACACACATTTGAAAAATTATCAATGTTTTATCAAATGATTGGAAAAGCTTACTATGTCAAAATCAGATAAAGCAATCAGCCTTCACTTACTTTTCTCAATTTTTGATCTATACTCTGGTTTGTGACTTGTCCGACATACCAGTATGCGTGACTCGCGATGACACTCTGAGATTGTTTTTTCTTCAAGGAGGATGCAGGCAAATGAAAATGTTTATACTTCTCTTGATACACTACCACCTACTTCTTCACTTACATGTCAAACACCAGCTGAAACTCTTTGTAGTTTTGTAGTGATCTTAAAAAAATCCCCTTATTTTGTGACTCGCGTGACATATTTCGCGGGTGTTTTCATGATGAAAATACTGGGAAAATACGAAAAGCATTTCGAAAATTCTTAATGTTTTATCAAACTTACTGGAATAGCTACTAATGAATGCAGAAAAAGCAACATGTTATGAATCAGCTTCATTTATTTTCTCTGTTTGTGATTTATACCCCAAACCCTCTTTTTTACACAAAGTCATGTATGTTCAGGAGGCTGTAACTTAATTCAAATGCTTTATTTTCAAAACTTTGAGATTTAGATGGTTTCAATATTCCTCTTTTGAATCATAAGTGACAAAAAAAATCTACTTGCTTCACTTCAATTTTTGAGTTTGATGTTGACCCTTACGTGGAATGGCTGATATAGTGTTGTGTTTGTGATCTTGATTGGCAAGAAACAAAAGAAATATTAGATCATATTAATTATTTACCAGGTCCATCACAAACTTTACACATATCATCTCAACTTTAAACAAAACACATTTTGCAGGACAAATTTTGTATTTTTGGAATCAAATGAAATAAAGGTACAACCACATGTATGTACATTTCCCCATGTTATAGATCAATACTCATGCCTCCCCTCTTACCTCTGGCAGTATCAAAAATTTTGTTCAATAATAAATATTTAGATATATCAAATTTTCATATCACTTTGAATTTTATGAAATTGGTTATTGTTATGACAAATATCAGAGTGCTTTAACTGAAAATGTATTGGAAGGTGCATGTTAGCTTTGAATTATGTGTTTTATTCAGGACTATCTCATGATACAAAACTTTTCCTTGTAAAACTTAAAAAAGTACTTGAATATGCATTTGTACTTGAATATACATTTGTGAAATTTTGATTTATGGTACAATCTTGGATATCACCATGTAAGCATTTTACCCTTCATGTGTCACTGACGTAATTTTGTGCCATGGTACCTTTTTAATCACTGCTATAAGGAAAAAATATGATACTAATAGGAGTGGGCTATACAGAGGTGAAAATAACTTTTTTTGTTATTGTACTTAGGTCACTGTTTTTTTGTGTTCCATTTACTCTATCTCAACGTGAAATGACAATATTTTTGGTCTCGGGTCCAACAAAAAAGTGTGCCGGGCAAAAATCCAAAATGGCCGTCCGTTTTCCAGAAAATCACATTTTCTGCAATAACTTCATCATTTTAAGGTCTTTTTGCATGCTTTTGGTGTCTTTACCTATGTTTTAGGGGTCATACAATCTATTTATGAATACAGGAAGAACCACAGATAAGTGGAGGTTGACTTAGTACCATTTTTGACCAAATTTGCCCCATTTTCCCTCCTGAAATTAGCATATTTGATTCGGGGTAGGCTGTAAATCAATAATGCTTCAAAACCAATGTTGACATATTTCAGTGGAAGCAGCTCGTTGTCCTGATCAATATGACATCATCTTAAAGAAAATCGGGCGAAAAACGCAAAATTGCTGGCCAAAAACTTGATTTTGAGAGACATGGTGAAAAAATGCTGAGTCATCGTTGGACAAATTTGGGAAAAGACGGAACTTTTGACTTAAAAGGGCTAATTATACAATTCTGGTGTCTATTTTTTTTTCAGCTTGATAGATCAATTGGCATAGACAATTGCTCCGAGTATTGAAGAAGTAATAAAAAAAACTTGAAGTAAATATATGCATTACTACTGCGCATACACCGTACATATACATGTACAGTACATGTACTAGATATTGGTTAAAATTCTAAAATTTACATGCATGTACATGAAAATTTAACATCATGAAACCAATTTTGCTGCTTGCAGCATTAGTAATACTTACATCCTTGCTAATTAAGTAAACCCATCATTGTCATGAATCTATATAAATAGACTTATACTTCGACAAACAAGCAACGCGATTATGTGTAAATCTCGCGTAGGCCTATATGTATACTTAACATAGAGCTTAGAGGTGTGTGTGATAAACGTAATTGACAATATTTAGGACTATTAACTTGGAAATTTTATGGCAATGGTTGCAGGCAAATAAATAAAATAACTGAAACAGAGTCTCAATGACATAATGATTGTCAAGAACATTTAATTATATGTATTAGGTAAGATCCCAAGATAATGTTATTTGGCACATACGGTCAATGCATAGTGTCTGAATGCGCAACAAGCGTTGGATACTGTCACCCATTTTCAGTACTTGAATACTCTTTGAAGGAGGTTTGACAGTGCCAATGGATTTATCAGGCTGAAAAACATATAAATAGACACCAGAATTGTATAACTAGCCCTTTCATGTAAAATGTTGCGTCTTTTCCCAAATTTGTCCAATGATGACTCAGCATTTTTTGACCATGTCCCTCAAAATCAAGTTTTTGGCCAGCAATTTCGCGTTTTTCGACCGATTTTCTTTAAAATGGTGTCATAATGATCAGGACAACGAGCTGCTTCCACTGAAATATGTCAATGTTGGTTTTGAAGCATTATTGATTTATAGCCCACCCCGAGTCAAATATGCTAATTTCAGGAGGCAAAATGAGGCAAATTTGGTCAAAAATGGTATTAAGTCAACCTCCACTTATCTGTGGTTCTTCCTGTATTCATAAATAGATTGTATGACCCCTTAAACATAGGTAAAGACACCAAAAGCATGTAAAAAGCCCTTAAAATGATGAAGTTATTGCAGAAAATGTGATTTTCAGGAAAACGGGCGGCCATTTTGGATTTTTGCCCTGCACACTTTTTTGTTGGACCCGAGACCAAAAATATTGTCATTTCACGTTGAGATAGAGTAAATGGAACACAAAAAAACTGTGACCTAAGCGAAACCAAAAATCACCCATTTATAGCCCACTCCTAATACTAATTAGATTTTTTCCCCCAACACTCTTACATAAAGAGAAGGAAAGCTCTCACTAAACTGATAGGTTTACATTGGATATATTTTCCTAAAAATTGAAATAAAATATTTTTTGTGTAATGTGAAAATGTATATTGATTGATGAAAAATAATCTCACAATCAATCAATGTACCGGTAACTTTCAAAATATTTTAAACATCAAAATGCAAATTATATTCATTTGTTAGAAAGGAGCTGCAACGTTCTTTTGTACATACCACTCTTCCTATTGTGCTTGGGTAAAAAGTTTTACCTGTTTGAAGTTGACATGATGGTCCAAAAAATTTCTCACTGTGGCTTTGTTTACAACTTAGAATTAACATGTTACTTAACCCTTTACAAGCTGAATTTATTTATCTGAGGGGATAATAATGACAGTTCTTCTTTCCATATTTTCTTGAATTTTACTTTTGTTATTGCAGTACTGAAAGTGATAATTTTTCTATATATAGATGTTTAATACTAAAGGACACTAGCTGTTTTTTTTTAGTTTCTCCTGTACAAAGGTGATGGAGAAAATAATTAACATAATAGTTCAATTTAATTGTACGATTGAGCACAGATGCAACACTCGCACGCAAAGGGTTAATAAATAGTTAATTGAATATTTTTTTATTACAGTATGCATTAAAGACGCTATATAACACTGTGGAAGAGTGTTTAAAAAATTGTCGAACTTTGCTACCTGACATAAATGACAGTGTTTGAATGGACAAATAAACACCCTAGAACACAAAAGTTCAGACAGTTATTGCTGTCACTAGTACAATACGTGCAGATACAAATTGGCACATTAATTATTCTCAGCCGATAGGAAATTCTGCAACATAGCAGTCTATGGGGGGGGGGGGAAGCTGGAATGGTCTCTGAATGATTTTCAGTTTTTTTAAAGCACTTTATAATCATTTTAAACTGCAATTTTTTCAGGTCTTCATTTTTAGACCATGTCAGAGACACTGGTAGCATGGAGAATCATGTAGCTCAGATTTTTTAAACTGGAAACATTGTTATACAATGCCTTTAAATCAGTGCTTAGGGAAACTCAAGTACAAGTTTTATTAACCCATTGGAAATGATTTGATATCAACATAACACACATTCTTTGTAGACCCCAGCCTGAGATACCTTGTTTGTAGTATCCAATGGGTTAAAGGTAAAATGACATTGGGGGGTAGTCTTCAACTTGGGCTGAAACTACTCTAGAATCACTGTGCAAGGATTCTCCTGTGAAAATCTTGTAGTCAAACGTTGACTCATTCTGAAATTAAATGTCAACATCCCTCGTTGCAGGCAAACCTACTGTGTGGCTCTTTATGGGGCTTATTTTTATCGTCCCCGGATAAAATTAAGATACTCCTATGTTTATGCTTGATTCTCCTTAAGTAAACAAATTAGAGACAAATCCTTCCAGCTGGGAGATCCACTCCAGCTGGTGTATAGTTGATATATATTTCAACTCATTTAGTTGTTGAGGCATTTTCAAGTGTTCCCAATCATGTCACTAACCTTTAATCTTCTGATCATTTATTTTCCAGAATGTCGTTTCCACTGGGTCAACAATCTCTTGCCATGGTGTCCAGTATGTCATCAAAACCGGTGGAAGATGCAGAAAGAAGGAAGAGAAAGAAATTCTCAAGGGCATTACGTAAGTGTACCTGTAGATTGTTCGGTTAAATTGAAAATTTGATGTGCGGGTCAATCCACGTCAAATGATCAACCAATGGGTGTCACCCGACCCCCTTCAATTTTTAGCTCATC
>JZLH01S0474633.1:25906-46162 GCA_001188425.1 Eucidaris tribuloides
TGGATGCGAGTACATCATACTCTGTTATGAGCCTGCTTGCCCTGTGAGTAAATTCTATTAACATTTTCTTTAAAGGCAGTGGATCTCATTTGCAAACATCCCCGCAGACCAGGAAAAGATAACCCATGCCCTTGGGCTATTGATGAAGGGCATGTCTGTGAAATCTGGGGGTCAGTGATTGCCTAGAATTTTGAAAAATGCAAAAGAAAAACAATAGCCATTTAGTGTACGTTCTATGGCAGGATTTTTTTTTTCTGGTGAGAAAAAATTCAAATCTGAGTCTAACGGTCACTATAATTCCACTAAAACTGAGTTTTTCTAGCTCCTATATTTTGCTAAAGGTTCCCAGATTGCATTTTCTTCTAAGTGCCTTTGTATTTACACAATGTTAATTTTTAGGCATGCAAATGAGATCCCCTGTAAAGCCCAAGTATAGTTTTGGTAAATGGTGAAAAATAGAACTCGCGCTTTGCAATTATGTTTTTTTTTTTTTCAGATAGACCTAGTATATGATCTCTCAATGTCTTGTAAATTACTCTCCCATTTTTAAGAAATTACTCACAATTTTAAATCAAAGGGGGGGGGGGGGTTGATAGGTAATGTACCGTACATAACAATACATGTTCTCTTATAATTTAAACATCACAATTTGTCACTATAAACAATTTTTAGTGGGATTTGATGCAATTTGTTATCTGATGTCTGGGGGGACAGTAGAATACATTGTGAACGATTGACGCTAAAGTTGTAACTAAACTTTGGCTTTAAGGTAGAGTCCCCAGTTTTCCATGATTTGGAAAATGAAATAATTTCATGAAGGTTGAGAAGAACACACAATATCATGGAAAACACAATTTTTAAGCTAAAAAATTGGAATTACAAGAATACAGCCGAAAACAAAACAAAAATGAAAAAACAAAGCAAACAAAACTGTGCATTATAGCAGAAAATCTTGATCAAAACGGTTGGCATGTAGTGTGTTTGCAAGGCTTCAGTTGTGTCTCTGCAATTTTTACTTTTTATAATTGCTTTGTCATTCAAGTCATGACCAAACATGAAATTTATATTTAATTTAGAACAGCGAAGAAAACAGAATTTGCAATTTAGAAAATGGAAAACTGGGGACTTTAGACTTTAACACTTTGGGTGCTGGGCTAAACATCTATGCGTGTTAACTAAAGACTGAAATCTTGTGTACTTAATGTATAAACCTTTAAAAAATGTATGATTTCTTGTAAAATCCTATATGCTATCAAGGCAAAACATTTTTACTCATTAAGTTGGTTAATTTGACTTCATTGTATGAGAAATATTATTGGTAGGAATATCAGTGATGTTTATCATTCGAGTTAAAAGATATGGTATTGATTGTTTTCTTGGTGAACCTAGCTGTGTGCAGATTCGTTGGGGAGCCAGTGCGCCAATAGCACCCAAAGTGTTAAGGAAACCAGCTGTGACGTGTATCAGCTCTGATTAATGAATAAAGCAACTATTGATGATGCTAGTGTACAAGATCAAATTTGTATTGTGAGGGGCATCAATGCGATAATCCCCTGCCACAGCCTTCTTAACAAAAAATACTAGACATACTGACCATAGATTTTGCCATAGGTTGAAAAATTACACATCACATCCGAAATCACAGTTTTAAAATTAAACTACAATTGATAACTTCATTTCAGCGTACATTTGTAAATCAAGAAATAACAAACTATTTAAAAGAGTGAATTAACCCTCGCTGTCTGCTATGTACTTATGTACCCATACTTTACAATCAGAATACAGGCGTTCAATGCGCTGCAATTCTGCTTTAAAACACCTTTACATCCCACTTCAGCTACGCGTCGAACAATGTCACGCACCGTAACTTGCTGCTAGTCCGACTCTCAATCGACATCTGCATGAACCAAGGAGTAGCGTTATTAAATCTTTAATTGTATGTAAGAACACATGCATATTTCCTGTTCTTTTCATTCTGTTCAACTTCCCCAGTACTAGTGATACAATTAATAGTCGCAGGTCACTGCGGCAATGAGTGCAGCGATAAACAATGCAATTTTAATATGAGTCTGAAAATAATCAAGGCAGCCTAGGATACTACTCATATAAGCACCCAGCTCCGCAACAGGGTAATTGAGCAATTACGAAACTTAATCTACACTATTTTTGAGTAATCTTGCTACATTGAACATTTGAAAGGAAAGTAATTTGTACTTGTAATTGAAAAAATGTCTATTCGAGGCAACAATTACTCTCATTAAACATCATTCTATTAAATCTGATCTGTGTAGTACCATTTAACACATCACCACAATCCCTCGACCCGTAACCTCCTACTTGGTCCGGCATCTGCTTTCAAAATGCATTCAAACAAATTGGTACATGCTACACATGTGGACAGGGTACTAAAAGAGAGAACAAGAATCATACACGCTACGCTTTCCAATATGACGTATAGATTTCACTGTTTTGAATATAATAGAAATTAGCAAAGTATTGTATAGAATAATAGTAATATAACAAAAGTATATTGGTAATTGTAATTGGAACAAAAATGTAATTTAATAGAAAGTAATTGTAAACTTGAAAATTTTGGCAGGCCAACGTAATTGTAATTGTAATTGTAATTGAAGAAAGTAATTGAGCCCAACCCTGGCACAGGGCAAAGAGTTAAACTTCATCCTACTTGAATCATTTTTTTTACTCCAGACTGTCCAAGCGAGGGCGCACCATCATCTTCTCCATCCACCAGCCTCGTTACACCATTTTCAGGCTGTTTGATACGCTGCATCTTTTGTCAAAAGGAGAAACTGTCTACCATGGCCCTGCTCGGGACACTCTTGACTATTTCTCTAGTATAGGTAAGTATTACCCTTATAGACTATATGTGACCTGTCACCACAAAACGCACCGTAAGTCGGAAAAATAGGAAAAAGTGTTTTTCATACTCTCTTAAAGTAGAGACTCTAAGCTGTCAAATGGTGTATAATTTGTCTAGGATGGACGAAGCAAACCCATTTAAAACCCTGCTCACAAGTTTGGACTATCACGCAAGCCATTATCAGGAAAGTGGAGAAAAACGGCTGCAAAGATAGTGCCCATTCATGCGAAACAGGAGGCCTTTGACAACTGTTCCATAGAAAGCGCGGTAAAACTAGTCACTTTCAAAATGAGGATTGTGGATTGCACCATCCACTTTAGCTCTTACAAGTATCATCAATGAATAGTTCATAAAAGCAGCTTTGTGGTGATACCAAAAATTATTACAGGGGACTTGACGACGTTGGATAACAAGCAATTATATTTTCAGTTATATTATGGTTACTCTCGCAATGTGAAGATGAACTTCAGCCAAATTTTCAAGCTCCTGCAAAAACATGGTCGAAGTTCAATCCAAGAAAAATCATACTTCTGAATCACTTCTGGTCCTCAAATTTGGTCAGATAAAATATTAATGTTTGTACCTTTAGAAAATATCAGAATTCCAGAATCAACTTTTGCAATCCAACTAGACTATTTACTGCATTTACACAAAAACTTCCATTGCGACTTATTGGTCGATTTGCGATGACAGGTCACACATATGATGTTTCCTTTTAACCCGTTGACTACGAGATTCTGAAAATCCCATAGAGTTAACACAGGACACATCCGGTTCCCGTAGCCAACGGGTTAAAGGCAGGGCATCTCTTTTGCACTCCTAAATATCAAAGATGAGTCAAGGCCGGCCTGGAGACCAGATTTTACCGGCCTTAGCCTTGGACTCAGACCGAGTTAATGTATGTGTACAAAGTCTAAGGGAAAAATATTTTTCCATTGGCCCCGTGACTCGATCGGAACAGTCGGCCTCGACTCCATCCCAGCTAAAAATTAACATTGTTTGAAGACTTTGGTATGTAGAAGAAAATACCATCTAATGAGAACCTTTAGCAAAGTATAGGAGCTAGAAACTCTGTTTTAGTACAATTAGAGTGAATGTTAGATTGTGTATTTAATTATTGTCTTCTTGAGACAGAAATTACTAGCATGGAACATACACTGAATGACAATTGGTGGTTTTGTGCATCCTCAGATTTCACAGACATGTCCTTCATAAATAGCCTAAGTGCATGAGTGATGTTTTGCTGTGCTGTGGGAGGGGTGCAAACGAGATTACCTGCCTTTAAATAGACACAGGTGAAGTAATAAAATGATAGAATAGAAATAAAAGAAATAAAAAAAAAGATAAAAGGAAAGATAAAGAAAAGAAAAGACTGATATGCAGAATGCAGAGAATCATACTCATGTGCAAGGGAGGGGGGTGTGTGGGGGGTTTGGGGTGTTGCAAAAAATTTTTTTGATCAGTCTCCCCCCCCCCCCACCCCCACCCACTGAGCGAGTTTTCAGCAACTGGCATGGCCGGGAAAATTTTTGGACCTTGGAGTTGGAGGAAAATAATTTTCGTCACTACCCCCTAGCTCCCCCAGCTGAGCGAGTTTTCGGCAGCTGGCATGACCAGGAAAAAATAGACCTAGGATTTGGCCGTGGATGAACACCCCCAATGGCAATATTCCTGTGTACGCTACTGCAGAGAAGTATATTACCTGCTGTTCTGTGCAGTTAAAAACGTATTTTGATTTTAAGGGTATGCAGATTCAGTGAACAAACAAAAGAGCAACCAGATTCAAAGACTTACATGTAGTAAAACAGTATCCCCTAACCCAATGTGGCCTTTTTTGTTTACTTTTTAAATTATACGTGATTTTATGTCTTAATCTGTGAGTACATAAATGTTGATGATTGTAAAGTGTTAAATTATATGTTAAGTGTATTGTTAGGTGACCCCTTTGTGACACAATTCTTGAACTGGAAGGCCACCCACTACAAAAAGATGAATAAATGAATAAATAAGTAAATACCTAAATAGCCTGTAAATGAATCAGTCAATAAATGAAAAGATAAATGAATAAATATGTATAATTCAAATGAACATATTTAACTAGAAGAGTGAATAGATGTTTGCAAATCAATCAATCAATTAGTCAATTAATTTAATCAATCAATCAATCAATCAATCAGTTAATAGATAAATCAGTAAATAAATGAGTAAATAATTGAAAAAATAAATAAATAAGTGAGTAACTAAATAAAAAAAGATATAAGTATAATTAAATTAATGAATTGATAAATAGATAAATAAATGAATAAAAAGTAAAATAAATAAATAGTTAAATAAATGAATAGAAAATAAATATAATTAAGTGAATGAGTAGATAAATATATAAAGAAGTAAATAAATAGTCAAATAAATAAACAGTAAATAAATAAATATAGAAATAGATAAATGAATAATAAAATGAATACTTAAATAATGTATGAATGAAATTATGTTTGTTTCCACAAAGTTATAGGTACATACAGTTCAAACATTGAAAATGACTGTGCGTTTGTTGCTGACAGTTTTAGTAGAGAATGAAATACTTATAGCAAATCCTGATGGTTTTTAACCCATTTTGTCTTTGGCAGGTTATGAATGTGAGGCACACAACAATCCCCCAGATTTCTTCCTGGATGTCATCATAGGGAACAATGCACCTGTGATGTCTACAACCATTCAGAATAATACAACCAATCAGAATGATACAACCAATGAGAATGATGCCACTTCTGAAATGATCCAAATAGGTATGATACGGATAATGTAGTCAATATGCCAGTTCAATTTTATGCGAGGAGTTGAAAAAAAAAGAGGGGTAATTTTTGTTACCAATTTCGCTCATTGAAAGCTAATTCAGAGATTGCCTTTTCTTTTTTTTTTTGTTTGGAAAATGCATATGTTAACCTATATCACTAAATTGCATTTTACTGTGTTAACCCTATGTTAACTGGGGGGAGGGGGGTCAATTTGACACCCCCCCTCGACGAATTTCGCGACCATGCTGCCGCGCAAAATTTTTTGACTGCGTCGCTCACTGGCTTTTTACTTTCAAGTCTTGCGCATCTTTTGAGACCATTTTCGCGAAAATCGGACATACCGTTACGACGCTGCGCGATTTTTATACATGCATGTCAACCCCAAAATTGCTCAAAAACGTGATTTCGTCTACAAAACCAAATTTGGAAATTGTGTTTTCAGCCAAAAATCATAAATGTATGATTATTTTTGCTTTTACTGGTTGAAATGAATTAATTTTATGCTATTTATGATTGCAAAAGTGTCCCCAACAAATTTCATCGAAAAAACAATAGCAAACAAAAGATCGAAAAAACAAAGAAATACATAAGAAATTCACAAAACAATAAAATACATAAGAAATTACTTCAATTTCGGCAAATATTCTTGTAGGTAATTGTGAGAAATGCCAGAATGAATATTTTCACCAAAAATTAGCATTCTACTAGCTATAAATTGTAAGTGAGTTATAGGCGAAAACATAAATTGTATGCACTTATTTGCATAATTAATTACTTTAAAAAAGTATTACTTTACAGTCGTGTAGTTTACATCCGGCTCCATGCGCATGCAAATTTTTGCGGCGATCGGCAGCCGAGATCTGGAAGGGGGGGGTCAAATTGACCCCCCCCCCAGTAAAAACCTGGTCTGAAAAAACCCAGTTAAAATAGGGTTAAATCTCTACATACTGTGCCATATAATAGACATTCAAGCAACCTTAGCAGGCATGTTTTACTTGAATGAGTGAAGCATCGATGTACAAATTATGTATCAATGTGTGTTGTGATATACACAATTCATTCTGTCTACAACATTTGTCAATAAATATATTCAAATGAAATGGATTTGCATTACAACTTCTATGAGATTTCCTGTAATTAGGCGATTGCAGCATTTAACACTACCACAGATTAATTTCCGTTGTTTGGCAGATATCGGTGAATATCCCAAAACAAATCATCTTCAATGGGGTGAAAACCAAGTGTACACTACATAAGTTATATTATCCATATCAACACAAAATTCAAACTTCAACCATATGTTCAGATGTGCTGTGGCGGGATTGGTAAGGTATTTGTGTGACATTCTAAAGGTATGGAGTTCGAGTCCAATGCCCAGTATTTATATCCTTCAGCAAGACATTTTATCTGCTTTGCTGCTCTCCACCCAAGTGTATAGATATAATATGTTCTCGGTGTAGGAATGAAACAAGTGTGCCTTTTGTGGCTGCTGGACAAGTGTCTGATTGAATTACAAGCATCCATGACCTAGCCCGACTTGTTGGAAACTAATAGGCAAATTCGAGATCGCACAAACGACCGACTTCTAACCCGTTTCAATCACTAACTTTTCTGTCCATTCTGACATTAAAACAGTCTAAGCCTTAGTCAAACAATCAAAATCCAAAACTTACCTAAACACTACCCCACATCTCCAAACCGCGACATTTTATCTGCATTTTGACTCTGCCCAGTCTCTAGCCTATATACACCACGCGCCGCACAATGAGAGATGTCCGATCGTACATCCTTTAGCCGACCGGCACGGCGGTGCGGTGACTAGCGGGCCTGTGCCGCAGCTAGCCAACGCAGTTTGCGCATGCGCATTACACTCATATCTTCGGAAAAACATGGCAAATGTTTTGGTAATAACCACGAGACGTCGCAGAAAAATCTCTCCCATTTTGGAAGAAGACGCTTATATTGTACCAACGTTTGTTATCGAAAAGATGTAGAGTACATTTTTGGGTGTGAGTGAACTAATTTCAGAGTGGTGAGTGTGGTAATTTACGGGAAATCAGTTAACAAAATTTTACTTCAACACGGTACACTAGACGGAAATTAGTATCGACGAGGCCCGCACGTGACACGCGTGCGGCCGTCGAGGAAACCAATGACCAGAGTGATAATAGTGTAAAGAGCTTTTATACAGTGCATCCCAGAAAAAACAGAACCCTAAAATGAAGGCTTATTATGCAAAAGCAATGTGGAGTGTGATTGTAAAAATAGATTCACAATAAACTTTGACCTATGCTCTTTCAAATGATACATTAATCAAAACTATTCACTCATGCATCTCTGAGTACCACGACTATGAAAATTTAAAGTGAAAAACCATTTGTTACGCTTTTTGGCTTTGACACAGTGCACACCAGCTGTCCATCTCTTTCTTTTCATGGAGTGCACAGTGTCAAAGCCATAAAGCGTAACAAGTGGTTTTCCACTTAAGATTTTTAAAGTCATGGTACTCAGAGATGCATGAGTGAATAGTTTTGCTTAATGTATTATTTGAAAGAGCATAAGTCAAAGTTTGTTTTGAATTTATTTTTGCAATTATATGCCTCATTGCTTTCGCACAATAAACCTTTGTTTCAGGGTTCTGTTTTTTTTTCTGGGATGCACTGTAGAGATGATGTATTTTATAATAGACATTATATAAATTGAAACTATTATTCAAAGAGTCCAATGGCATAATTTCTTTTTGTAGATGCAGAGGAGGGTAAAAGCACGCCTGCAGCGAAAGAGACGACACCCAACAGAGTGAGCATTGTAAAGCAGTTCAAGGAGTCCAGCTACTTCACAGATCTAGAGGACAAGGCAGCTAAGATCCTAAAGCTGCATGAAAGCAAGGATCCCACAGTACTGTCATCAGTGAACAATGCTGGTTATCAAACAGGCTTTCTCACTCAGGTAAATATGCTTGCCCATAATTTTTAATTTTTTTTGAACGGGGGGGGGGCATGGGGGTTGGGGGTTTGAATACCTACTCATGCCTGTTTGCTTATTCCCATACATAGAGAAAGTAATTTTCCATTTCAAAAATTTGTCTTTTCCGTTTCTGTAGTTCCGTTTCAACTTGATCTAAAAATGGAAAGTCCATTTTGTCATAGAAAATGTACACAGCAAAAGCATAAATTCCGTTTTGCTGAGGTGAATTCCATGAATTTTCACATGAAAAGTAAAGAACCAAATCGGATTTTCAGTTTCGATTTACTGGTAAACGGAAAATCACTGTCCCTACATAATTATATGGAAAGTATGTGTTAAGAATGTATGTTTAAATACAAAATAAACAGACAAACGAATAGTGGATAAATGAGTAACTTACAGGTAAATTACATAATTGGGGGTAGTCCTCAACTTGTGCTGAAACTACTCTAGAATCAAGTAAACTATGCAAGGATTCTCCTGTGGAAATCCTGAAGTCAAACATTGACTCATTCTAAAATAGCTAATGTCAATATCCCTCGTGGTAGGCAAACCTATTGTGTGGCTCTCTATGGGTCCTATTTTTATCGTGCCCCGATAGAATTAAAATACCAATATGTTCATGCTTGATTCTCCTTAAGTAAACAAATTAGAGACAAATCCTTCCAGCTCCACTCCTGCTGGTAAATAGTTGGCATATATTTCAACTCATTTGGTTCTTGAGGCATTTTCAAGTGTTCCCAATCATGTCACTAACCTTTAACGGAATAAGTAGATGAATATAGATGAAAACGGAATAATTTAATTAATAATGAAATGAATACACAAAGTATTGCATAAACTAATAATAGAAGGTACAAAACGTAAGTACATTAACCCCTTGGAGACGATTTGATTTTGATATAACATGCATTTACCATAGACCCTAACAAGAGATATCTCGTACTTAGTTAACAGGTTAACTGAAATAAATGAACCTTTAGAAATTAATGTAAAAAATAAGCAATTGGACCAAAATAATGTACATATATGTGCTTGACTGTGTGCCTCCAGTGAAGTTGTGCCAATATATGGAAGGTCGGGAGGGGATATAGAAACACCACTGTCGTCCGTCCGTCCGTCCGTCCGAAACACTGGTGTCCGTTCGATAACTTTAGTAATGTTTGATGGATTTTCATGAGATTCGGTATGGAGGTACATGATATCAAAATACAGCCCAAGTTCGGTTTTGGAGGTTGTAGCTCAAAGGTAAAAGGTCATAGCTCATTAAATACAAAAACTGGTTTCCATTCGATAACTTTACTAATATTGGAGGGATTTTGATGAAATTTGGTATGAAGGTACATGATATCATATCGAACTACAGCCCAAGTTCGATTTTGGAGTGTGTAGGCCAAAGGTCAACGGTCATAGCTCAATAAATGCGAGAACAGGTTAATTTAAATGTCTGGAAGCCAGACTAGGGCATATGTAGCTTTGCCCATGAACTGTTCAATATTAATGCAAATTCTTTGCATACTATTCTGACAAAGGTTGTTCTTAACCGTTTGCTGGAGGCTTGCCAGACATACATGTATCATGAACTAATGTATGCAATTTGCATTTTTGGTATTGAAAATCTATTCATAAGAACACGTCAGACAAATAACTCTGCACTAGGTTTCAGAAGAGAAAACATCCATAAATTGAAAAGAATTATTTTGTAAAACGTATGTAGGCTACCATATCAGAAATCTAATCACTTATGGGGAAATATAAAGGGCATAATTGATCTGATTATCAGGCCTGTATTATAGCTTGATTGGTTTTCCCAAAATATTTTTTGTGTGTGAAATGTCTTGATTTTTTACACACTTTTCAAAATTAAGGGGTAAAGATAGTTTTTTTGCATAATTCTCCTGTTTTTTATTTGTAAGGAAAATACAATTATAATAAGCTTACAGCTAATTAAATTCTTCAAAAAGTGAGGGGAAATTCAACCTGCTAGCTTCTTCCCATCAGTGTTTATAGTGGACCAAAATATGTATCACTCTGAAAACGGGCTTTTTGGGGGGTATTGTTTGTCAAAGAGCAATTTCTATGGGTTTCCATATGTAGAGTCTACAGTAAACTGAAGCAAATAGAGTTTCAGTTCAAAGACTCTACTTAAGTTTACTATGAAATATTGAATTTGAACAAAAACAAGGGATATATTCTAATTTTGTGGATACTACAAACATTTCAAAGTACATGTAGGTGGAGAAAATTATTGTCACCCCAAAACAGCTATTTTTTCTTCAAAAAAGGTGAAATGTACAGGGTTCTAGGTTGCAAAAACTGAAAATAAAGATACTTTTACCCTACAAAAGACCTATATTCATTGATGAAAAGGTAGTTTTCCCCACTTAATATGTTTACACACATTTGTCAGTGAAATGATGGTCAAATCTTGATCTTGTCATACATAGTATCAAAATACAATATGATTTTGGATAATGTACACTTATGTCAAAGGTCAAAGGTCAAAGCTTATTAAATACGTAGCTTATTACAAGTTACATTCAATGACTTTAGTAATTTTTGACAGATTTTGATCTTCAAATATGTATGCCAAAGGCCAGGCAAAGTTCACACTTCATTAAATATGCATATGTATGCTTTATGTACCCGGCGAGGGGATGCTACGCTTTGCATTGTCCTTGTTTGTTTGTTTTACAAAGTAGATGGGACAATCAAAAAGTAGATTAATAAGTAGTAAATAAATACATGAACAAAGACAAAGATTAATATATTTATGAATTACTAAATTAGCAAATGATGGAAAGATACACAGTATAAAAAACTAAAATAAATGAACCTTTAGAAATTGATGAAAAAGTGAGAATCCTTGTGGAACAAACTGGGGGATGTGATATTTAACATTAATTTGATTTTCAGACTATGGGTACAAAAAAAGTAATCCAGTGCCATTGATGACAAGAAATTTTACAAACAACATAATACATTGCATTCTTGTGTCAAAAAATAGATCTGTGAGACAAGAAATTTGGAAGTATTTAAATTACTGCCATTTTACCTCTTGTTTGTATTACTGCCTGCTTTTACTTTTTTTCGTCTTCTATATATTTTCAGCTCCACCTCATCTCGAAAAGGGCTTTTCTGAACTTCACTCGGAATTTGCAAGTTTCTCTTTTTCAGGTAAATCAAACATTTAGCCCTGCACTTGAAGAGATATACTATTTAATGATGACCAGATTACAGTAAAATAATGATTTATGCTACCAAAACTGAATGTAACTACAAATTATTATGCCATATTAATACCATCAAGGGGCAGGGATGTAGTCGAGGCCGACAGTTCCTCGACACGAGGCTGCTGGAAAAATATTGTTCCCATAGACTTTGAACACGTGACTCGGTCCAAGACCAAGGCCGGCAAAAACTGGCCTCGAGGCCAGCCTTGACTCCATTTCTGTTGAAGAGGTTACCTGACATATCTGGTGCTGAAATACTTAAATCAACTTGACAGAACAGTAGAAGGAACCCCATGTTGATGTGTTTTGCTTGCTGCCTCTTCAAAATACCTGGTTCCCTTGTAAAAGATGGAAAAGATATCGATAAAAGCATATTTCAATGCCTCGATTATTAAGAAAATCTCCATACATTTTACAAAACCAATAGTATATTTTTCATGCCTTTGCTTATATTTGGGGTCATCCCTCTCTACATAATTCGTCTGTAACACTTTGTTTAGTGTAATATTTCATGATTGGAATTTTCTTGAAACTTGGCTGAAGTATGTATATCCATAAACAGATGAACTGCTACAATTTTGGGGTCAAGATGTCAAAGTCAAAGATCATTTTGGTTCATATACACTCAGTATGCTACTGGTAACACGTTTTGGGTTGATTTCTGTGAAAATTGGCCTTAAGTTGGTACCGGCATAGTATTATATTTAAATACTTTGTCAAAAGGTACAGGGTCAAAGGTTACTGTCATGTGTATGGGTCCAGACAATTCACTTTGTGTATTAGAATGATTGCTTTTCATGTAAGTGCCTAAAATACGATATGTTATCTTTATTGATGGAAGAATGTACAGTAGTTTACTGAGCCATATATTTCAATGTTTGTAGTATTGAAATATTATCTAAAACTATCTGTTTTACTGACTTTCTACCAGTTCTGACAGTTCTGTTTGCCAATCTTCATTGGACTACTGTTATTCCGATTCTATGATCCATTCCCAGCAGAACGACAAAACAGGTGAATAATACATACATGGTGGCATTTTGTGATGGTTTCGTATGGTTCGATAGACTGAGGCTCAAGTAGACCAAAGGATCCATAGACTGATTATCGAAAAGGGTTTGATAGCTAGACGGAGGTCCTGTGACTGAAGGTCCTTTAGACTGAGGGTCCGGGTCCGATAGAGTGCTTATCGAAAAAGGTTGATAGACCAATCAACGTTTTAATTACTAATGTAATTTTATCAGGCTTTTGATGGCTTGACAATGTTGCATTCACATGCAAAATTTGCGTATCTAATTTTACAGGCACAAATAATCCCGGGGGGGGGGGGCGGGGGGGGGGGGGGTTAAGCGACTGACTGCATCAGAATCAGTAAGCAAACTTAGGTATGATGCTCTGGAGAGCCTTTAGGGGATTCATTGGAACAAAGAATGCAAATTTAGGGGTCTCTGGAACTGAAAAAAGTAAATTTCTGGTGGCTTCAGAAATTGTGATGCTCTGGAATTGAATTTAGACCTGATAAATGGGGGTCTCATCCACTGCACAATATCACACAATTATACCAAAGATCACCCCAGGGGTAACACTATGACTGAAAAAAAAAACCCAAGTATATTGAACAACTGGCAATTGCTGTTTGTACACAAAGCCGCACGGCAGGGTCGTAGATCCCATGTTTCGGATTGCGGGGGGGGGTGGGGGGGGGGGGGGGCAAAAGTGAAAAATTGTCAAAAAATTCGGCGCGCATCTGCGCGCAGATCTGTTATACCAGTAAATTGTTGCGCACAAAGACGCGCCGAGAAAATTGACAATTTTGTATATGCCATGTTATAGTTATAAAGTCTCAATGGCTTTTATGCCTCGCCCCGTAAGGGAGCGAGGCATTATGTTTTCGGGTTGTCCGTTCGACCCGTGCGTCCGTGTGTCCGTGTCGTCACAATTTCTTGTGAAAAGATTACTGAAGTACCCGTGGAGGGATTTTATGATATCTTGGACGCAAGGATGGCCACTAGCAAGGATGAATTGATTAGATTTTCGGACAAGATCGTCAAGGTCAAAGGTCAAGTTCGAATGAACTTTCCTAAAATGCCATGTTTCTGCTATAATTCCAGTTAGGAGTGCACTGTTAATGGTATATTTGGTGGTTAGGTTAATGAAACAAAGCGGCAAATATTTTGGTAGAGTAGCAGGGGTCAAAGGTCAAGGGTCAAGGGTCAAAGCAATGACTTGTTCTAACAATGCATTTTCTGCCTATAACTTCAGTTAGGATGTGCTCACTGTTAATGTTATTTGGTGGTTAGGTTTAAGAAACAAAGGACAAATACTTTTGTGATGTCCAAGGGGTCAAAGGTCAAGGTCAAGGTCAAAAGGTCAAGTGAACTTTGTCAAATGCATTTCTGCATATAACTTCCAGTTAGGAAGTGTGTCACCGTTAAGCCAATTTGTTGGTTAGGTTCAAATCCAATAATAAAAGATTTTGGTGGAGTCAACAGGGGTCAAGTCAAGGTCACGGTCAAGGTGCAATGGAAATTTTGTCCCATACAAGTCTTTTCTGTCTATAAGTTCAGTAAGGATCCTCATTGTGTTGTATTTGCAGTAGTTCAAAACCAACAAGCAAATATTTTGGTTAGAGTCCCAGGGGTAAACGCAAAGTCAAGGGGTCAAATGTCAATGGAACTGTTGTCCCCAAAATGCCATTTTTTCTGCTATTAACTTCAAGTTAGGAGTGCTCACTGTTAAGATTAATTGGTGGTTAGGTTCAAGAGCAAAGTAAAATATTTGGCTAAAGAGTCACAGGTCATAAGTTCAAGTTCAGGGTCCAAGGTCAATGAACATTGTTCGCCAAAATGTTCATTTTCTGCGTGAGAGTTCAATAAGGAGTGCTTACTTTAATGTATTTGCGGTTAGCGGTTCAAATCAAAAGACAAATATTTTGGTAAGCGTCAAAGGAGTCAAAGGTCAGGTGTCAAGGGTCCAAAGATCAATGAACTTTGTGCCAAACCATATAACTCAGTTAGGAGTGCTATACGTTGATATGAGTAGGTTTGTTGCTGATACTAGTGGCGGCACTGGGGCGAGCATACCCATCGACTTGCGCGGAGTCGAATTGCTCCTATTCAAACATCAGATAATGCACCGCGAATTTTTTTCGCCACGCTGCTTGTGAAATATTCTGGAATAATGGCAATTGGGCATAATTTCATAAGATGAATTAACCTGCTTTTCAATCAGATCTCACAAGAGTTTGTTCATACATTGCAAAAGCCAATCACGTTTCAAGACAAAGCCATAATGTGTAGAACTCATCGCAATGCGAAGGAAATCTTCGAGTGGAATATTCTGGAATTCTAGAATATCCACTGGAAAAATTCTCGAGCGGTTACTGTCTATTTGCATTGCATATATGAAAATTTTTCTAAGTTGTCAACAATTATCGTGGGGGGGGGGGGGGGGCAAATTGATATGTTGGCCACCCCCCGCAATATTTCATTGGGGGGGGCAGTCAACCCCCTCCCCCCCCAATCTGACGCTCTGACCCCAGGGTAACATTATGGCATATGGAATGATAGTCTACTCAGAGAATGGCAGCATCAGAAACCATTATATTGGGGAACAGTCTGCTTACAGCACAACAGTGTTACAGATTAAAAGAGAATAAAGCCATGTCCACACGATGCGACATAAGTTGCTTGTGACGGGCATAACTGAATGCTCGGTAATAGCGTCCGGATATAAAGTGCGTATTGAACGATTGGTCTGCATAACTCTCATACGGATATAGCGTGACTTATACCGACGATTTATATGCCGAAGAAGACCAGATATAAAGTCCGGTAATAAGTTATACCCGTAATAATCAAAATACGTGTGACTGTTGTCCGGACATAACTCCACTGAAACAGGGCAATTACTCTTTGCGAAGACAACTTCATTGTTTACCAATTCGACATTTCACGCAATTTGGTCAAGGTGCGACGCCCGATAGCACCTTGACTACGTCATTTCCCTGTCTGTATTATACAGGTTATTACGTGCGGGACAATGAAGTTTTGTCGGGTAAAGTGAATACCCCGGCATGTGGACGTTTGTGGTGAGTCAATGGAAACATTTTTTTATTACGTCGTGACTTTTACCGAAAAGATATGCTGCGGCTAATAACTGCCTTTGTGAACGTAACTTTATAATCTTATGTGGTTATACTATGGATAATGTCAGCGTTGTTTCTCTAGTTGGAGAAATGAATGTAACAATTAGAGTGAAATGCTGTGCTTAGCTTCACCCAATATCAGGACAGGAGCGTTGTTCTTTGCATGTATCTTCATGATTTCAGCAACATAGCTTGCTACGGAACTGTTCCTTCAATGAGCGAAGAATTTTACATCGTAAGTATGAATTGCAAGTTTAATCTGGCAAATTGATTATTACATTCGTCAAAAGGTTACACTACAACTTTCCATTTAATGAATCGATAACACCTTTATGACGTAGTTTATAGAAATTATTCTTGTCAATTTTTGATGGTATTGTCATGGCTCTCAGACTCATCGCAGCGGCATGGCTCGGGGTCATTTGGGCATGTGTTCCTCCCCCACAAATTTTGTGTGGCGCCCCAGCCGGCCCCCCAGGTCCCAAACAAAATATGAAGGAACAAAAACATGTGTATCCCCCAAAATTATTTTGGTGCACCCTACAAAATTTCACAGCCCCAGTGCCGCTCCTGCTGAAAAAATCTAGCTACACGCACTCCCAGACTACATGCGCTGTGTGTTGAATGCTTGAGCGCAAGATATCACAAATCCTTCAGCAGTAAAACTGCATCGTTGTTATACCTATCGAACCAGTTTTGAAAGGGCAAGCATATCTTTTGTGGTCAGTTGTGTTGTGCAGTTGTCCCTTTTACAAGTATATGGGAATGAACTATCTGTAAGTTTTTGAAGGGAATGGTCATAAAGTTGAACACCACCATTCTCTTGGGATGAAAGAGGCAACGAGATGATCTTTTGAAATGGAAACAGTGCATTGCTCATAATTACATATATTATGGAATGCTGCGGGTCAAACTACTTTCCTTATTGCAGGGCATGGTCATGATCTTTGGATGACAGATGCGCAGAGGCATTGTGTGTGTGGTCAGAAACTCTGTTTGTCCATGGTAATGATATATTATGCCAATAAATCAGGGTCCTGATTGGGTGATAATTTCTAGTTTTATTCCTGTCCTTATTTTACTTTTAGGCCAGTCCAGTAGTGGAATTATATCCACATACTAACGAATCTTGCTATATGGATTGCCAAGGTTTCATCACAATGATAAAGGGTAAGTTTTCCCCCATCATATATATTGAGAGAAAAGTTTGCTTACATCAGTAGAATAGTAAATATAGTCCGAGTGGTAAGCACTTTTATTTTGCGCGTACTCAACATATTGATAATTGAACGTCATAGGACTGTGTGCTACTGAAGAGATCAGCGAACACGAATGTACTGATGCACATTGCGTCCGCGGTATTTCGTGAGCCGGCAATACGCCCACATGCATGTGCGCTAACCCGTGCGTGCATCGAACGTCTCTGGTGGTGCGCAACCAGGATCGTCGGGGCGCGTATTCGATATTCAGCGTCAAATAAGTCTTTTTAGAGGAATAATATCATCTTTTTTTGTTTCTTTATTAAATAGTTTTGATGTGAAATATCAAGCAAATACACCTTTTTGGTTTGTCAAGGAGGACGAGACAATCTATTCGATATTCCGGTCCAAAATAATGTCTTTGTTCAGAAGGAATATACATCTTTTTTTGTTTCTTTAGGTTAAATAACGTTTTTTGATGTGAAATATAAAGAAAACATAATCACCTTTTGGTTTCAGGAAGCAGAACAATCATCACTCCTCAGTGATCTGAACGTATACGCTAATCTTTCTTCAGCTTCGGGCTTCGGAACAGAATAGCTACATCGCAGATCGGCTCGGAGTGATAGATCGTCTCATCACTTTTCACCTAACGGTATTTATTGCTTACTATGACAATCATCCAATTGGCTTGGATGAAGATTGCCAGACACACAGTCTCTTTGTGTGTCAGAAAACTCTGTTGCTATGGTAATGCTATCTAAGGTCCTGAGAGAGGTGATATTCTCTAGTTTAATTCCTGTCTTTATTTATTTCTAGAACACAGTCCAGTAGTGGCTACTATCGCACATCATCTTACTTCCTTGGCAAGTTGTTCTTTGATCTCTTCCAATGAATCATTCCAACTGTGGTCTGGTTTCTGCATATATTACTGGATAGTTTGGTGAGCTTATTTATTTATTTTAATATTTATGTATTTTATTCATTCAGTTTTCATTTCAATTTCAATTTATTTATATCAACGCATTTAAGAAATAACATATCAAATATTTATAAGACATATAAAGATTTAACAGACATACATACTGAATACACAATTATCCAAAAAATGACGTTGTAGTAAATAAAACGGGAATCAACGTAAAAACAAATAAATGCTTGAAAGAAAATAAGATAAATTGATTAAATTTGTTGTCTGAACCTAAAACACACAACAAAAAACTGCGTTTAGCAATACACGCTGTGTATGACATGTACAGGTATAATCAAGTAAAAGGAGTTTATAACTGTGTTTGAAACTAAGTAAATTTAGCAATATATATATATAAAGCTCAAATCGACGATTTGCATTCACATAACATCATGCATTCTCCATAGACCTACAGCTGAGACATCTTGTACTTGGTCTCCAATGGCTACCAATGAAAAACAAAAACTGTAACAAAAAATCTAGCGAGGAGGAAAGATGTTTTATCTTGAAAAATTTGGTGGGGAAGATCAGTGAAGACGTACTTTGTAATAACAACATAATTGAGTGTAAATCAAATTACGTAGCATAATCGCAGAATTTTGAACAGCAGTGATTAAACTTGAGCAACCTCTTAACGCACATGTAATGGAGGACTAAGCTGTCGAAATGATTTGAAGGAGAAGTTCAGTCATTCATGTGGAATTCAATTTGGTTTGGACTGATTTTCCCAAATTTGAATAAATTTGTAAGTTTGCACTTTGTAGAAGCAGCACGCTGTCATTGCAAAAACTACTCTCTGTTTACTTTGTGCATGAAGTTTAAAAACTGTTCAATTTGTTATTTAAAAAAAATAAGAACGCATGCCCAAATTGCTTCAAAGCTTTTTCAGTTATGGATGTTGTAAAAATTGTTGTGGATTCCATTGAATCATATTAACACTAACTTACGCAAAAGTCGGCAGAGTTTTTGCATCAACATCACTGTAAGACACGTAAAGTCTACAAGGTTTAACCCTAAATCAGCACCGGCTTTTTGACAATTGCATAGCCCGGGGGGGGGGGGGGGGGGGGGGGGGCTAATTGGCCCCCTTCAGATTCTCGCCAGCTGATTTTCGCGGCGACGGCGAAATTGCAGGTGCATAGACCGGATGTAATCTCCAAGACTGTATTAGTTAATTTGAAATAAATTATCTTTATATTTTTTAAGTAATTAATTATGCTATATTTTATGTGTAAAATCATATTTTGGCAATTAACTTGCCCTTTAAACAGCTCACAAGTGCTAATTTTTTGGTGATAATATTCTTACTTGACATTTCTAACAATTAATCTGTCAAAAAAAATCTGAATCAGAATTAATTTCTTATGTATTTTATTGTTTCATTGAATTTTCCTTCATGTATTTCCTTGTTTCTTCGACCTTTTGTTTTTATTGTTTTTTCGGATGAAGATTCTCCGGGGAAGCTTTGCGATCATAAACACAAAAATTAGTTAATGTCAATCAGTAAAAGTAAAAATAATCATACATTTACTGAATTTGGGCTGAAAACACAATTTGCATTGAAATAACACAACGTCTTCAGTTTTTGAGCGATTTTTGGTGTGACATGGCAAGTACAAAAAGTTGCGGTAACTCGGGAACGGCGTACGCGGACGTGCGATTGGTCTCAAACAGATGCGCAAGACTTGAAAGTAAAAAGTTCAAGCGAGACAGACCGCGTCAAAAAATTTCGCCGTGGGGCGGAATGGCGTGAGATTTTGTCGAGGGGGGGGCCAGATAGGGTTAAGTCTTCGCATGTTAAGAGTTCAAGACAAGTATAGTTTTGGTAAACTGGTTAAAAATAAATTCTTGTGCTAATTATGTTTTTTTTTTTTTAGATAGACCCTACATGATCTATCAATTGCCTGGAAATTGCTCACTCTGAAAGCTCTTCGCGTCATTCTTTTAAAATTTCGGGGGGGGGGGGGGGGCTTGGCAGTAACCCACATTTCCCATTAATAGGTATGACACAGAACTGTACTGCTAGTTGTTCTCTACAATTATAATACATCACGATTTGCCACTTAA
>JZLH01S0474656.1:19068-46456 GCA_001188425.1 Eucidaris tribuloides
TGTGTGTGTGTGTGGTGTGTGTGTGTGTTGGTGTGTGTGTGTGTGTGTGGTGTGTGTGTTGTGTGTGTGTGTGTGTGTGTGTGTGTGTGTGTGTGTGTGTGTGTGTGTGGTGTGTGTGTGTGTGTTGTTGTTGTGGTTACGTTGTCTGTATGTTTTATATTAGTCTGCAGGCATTCTCATGAATACGTGAAGTTCAACTGACTCATTGCATGGCCAAGTAGCGAATTATTAACATGATTATCTAAGCGAAACACGATTTCTTAGACCAAAATTTAATTTTTAGTTTTCTTTAATTCGTTACACAAAGGTGTAAATCCTTGTGTAATTCATTTGCGTGATGGGCAGTGCAGACCACAAATGGTTTAATGGCATTAAATTTTTCGTGCATTTTTATTGAACTACAATATACCTGGCGTTACCTTATGCATGTACTGCCATTTTGGTCAAAAGAATTCTGGCACTGCAGCTATACACCGCCTTGCAACAAATCACATCACTTCAGTTAACATGAGGCTATAGCATTACTTTTTCCCCGTCAGATCTGGAATTCAGATATCGTATGCATAAAAATCTAACGTGCCAGTGCGACTAGAAAAAAGTCGCTAAATTGAGCTTAGCCTTGAGGTAAGGTAGAAAGACTTTTCTCAGACGTGGCGGGACAGTAAACAACTCCGAGTAAAGGTAGTCGCTTTAAAGCATGCTTTATCACTTTTCTCAGTTTGACGTCCATAATTATGGCAATAATATACACATTACACGGGTGATACGGGTATTTTCGTCGAACAATCCTGACAAGCTCTCCCTTGCGAATAATTCAGCCGATCTTGTATAAATATCAAATTTATACATTTATCTCTATTGTTTTAATTTTGTCGAATGCATGAATATGCATACAATGATATAGTATTGCATATTCAGACTGCAACTGAGGTTAAGACGATTTAATATTTTTTAGGGGATATCGATCATTAATGTAGAGAATTATACAAAATGCACACCTTTTTCATTAGATTGAATGCATATTTACTTTAATCTCGGTAAGAAGAGACTCGGCCAACAACCTGGCGAGTTAATGGGCGAATGATTATTGAACATGGAGGGCGGCAGGTACTTGCCCTAAAGGCCGCACGCAGCCATATGAATAGCTCCTAGCTTGGTCATAACAGCCGGGACTGGTGTATTTAACGGTTCGATCGACTCAAATGAAATCGCTTCAGTCGCGTCTGGCGCGCCACACCGCACGAGCTCCCCCGGATTATTGTATTTAGCCATCGTCGGTACAGGCAGGAGGAGAGAACGAACAGTTGGTCTCGTTGAAGGCGAGCCCTTCGACTGATGGACGGCGATTCATTTGGTGGAATTGGTGCCCACATCCGCGTCCACGAGCACGGCCGTTATTATTGCAAGAAGACTGAGCGTCAGAGGTAGGATTGTCATCGTCTGCGGCGGAGTGGTGAGCAATTCCAGCAAGAGTCGTCTGTAAACTGCCTTACCGTTCGTTAGTGTGTTGAGTTGCCTCGGAGGCTTCCAGGAGACGAATCGTCCGAGTACCGCACTTCATATCGTAACGTGAGTCAGATTGCGTTGTATGAATTTAATAATCTTTCAAAATTATTATCGCCGCTTTGATAAATCAGGGGCTAAATTTATCGCATATCCATTTGTAATTGGGTCTTTAACGTCTGTCCTGCATCTACTCAATATCAAATCTGGCCCTCTTGTAAATTTTATTCATCTTACATACAACTGGATACAACATGAAGCACCCTGTTAATGAGACGCAGTTATGCACATATGCGCTGGGTTTTATGATAGATAAAGCTCTTTTAACACCAACATTTATATCACAAACAACACATAAACCCTTCACATCGACCACCAATACATATAACTACACAGATACGCGCGTGCGCGCGCGCAAACTACCAATTATGTTTGAAAGGTAAGTGGGGTCCTCCTCTTTTGGGGTAATTTTTGAGTACGAGAATGTTTAACAAAATTACATCATATCATATTATACTACTTTGTGTAAAGTTGGACTAGCAGCTGTTTGGAAGACAAATGAAGTTATATATTAAGTAAATATCATTATTGGTTGCATGTATCTCTGGTCATCGGTTATAAACAGAACTAATATCGATTTAAAAGGTCACATAAACTGCATAGTTCATTCATCGAAAACAGAAAAAGTATTTTGTCCGTCAATTAGCCTGACTCAAATTAAAGGTTCCCATGAATTACTTGCGCAAAATATTTTCCTGTATTATTATTATTATTTATATTATTATTATTCATTATTATTATTATATATTATTTATTTATTATTATTATTATTATTATTATATTATTATTTATTATTATTATATTATCATCATCATTATCACTTATTAATTATATCTTCTTCTCTCTTCTTTACTTCATCATCATCCATCTTATTACTAATATTATTATTATCATTATATTCAACTATAGTGTTATCATCATCATTTTAAGTCATGAAGAAGCAGTAGCTTTGATACTTTACCAAGAGCCAAAGTCTTTGTGTGACAGGTTGATAGCAATTAATATTTGCTGTCGTTAACGCTAATTACGAATTAACTTACTTATGTTGCGGGTAGTATCTAGGTAGCGGTATGATTATTTTCCAAAATTTGCATATTAATGCCTGTAAATCCATCCATCGTATCTTTCAAAACATTCAATAAAACGTAGTTCTGTATTTGGGCATTTACACGGATGTATATGAGAACAAAGTCTACTTGCAATGTAGAAAATAGTGGTTGAAATATGTTTATTATATGGTAGATCAATTTTAGTTTTGGGTAGGCGTGCGTCTATGTCGGAGCCAGTTGTAAAAGCAACCACGCGAATATTAACGTTTTGTGACATTGCTTGCTGTACTTTTTGCATGTAATTAGATTTTTCGCTCCGGGCGTCGTGTCACTTTTATTTGCGCGCGCACGTGTAGTATTTTGGACATTATGTGTCTTAAATAATTTGACGTTTATTCCTTTATTCCAATTATTATTTCGTTACTCATGCATCATTGACAACATATATTAGTGCATATACGGTAACACATTTTGGCAATATTCTGCACACTTCGTGAACACGTAATAAACAAACTACCATGTATTTTGCAAGGAAGTAAATGGAAATGCTCATCTGATGCATGGAGGTGGGACGCGTAGTAGTTTAGATGGCATAATACTTCAGTGTCCTGATGTAATCGCATAAGACACTCAATAAGTCTGGTTTTCCACATGTTTTCTTCGCCGACTGAGGTGACACCATATATCAGACAACATGGAAGTTCAGGGGAAAAATGTGCGGAGTCGCGTGCAAACACGTAGCATCATAGCAATGAGATACGATGAAGGCTATTCTCTTACTTTTTAGCCCGAATCTCCGACGCGTGATTGCAAGACTGTATGATTGAAGCCCAATACCGCAGAGCACAACACAGGGATTACCTCAACCAAATATGGCTGTAACTTAAAGACCTATATCTGGACGAGACGAAGAGAAATTGTTCCTTATTTGACCTAAATGAATAAACGGCGAGAATGTATCCCACAATGCAAGTAAACGGCTTGTCACGTGATGAAAATAATGCTTCGTCAGATTTGGTCCTGTCTGCAGCACACGGTGTCGTTTATCATTAAAGGAGAAGTGTCCCCATACATAATACGAAGATTCAGTGAATCCAGGTATATTAAAGCAGCAAGTTTAGTTTGCCGATTTTTTTTATTTGAAAACTTATGGGCCAATGGTCATATCACACCAATGAACAGATGTGAATGTCTTCGTTTTTTTTGTATTATTAATGAAAATTCCGACCATATTGTTACATTATAGCCAATCAAAGCGCTTAAAAAAGAGTTATCTGAATTATACTCATCAGAAGAGTCAGACTCTGCCCCGCGATTGTTCATTAATTAATGAAAAAAAAAAACTAATGACATTCAGAATCTGTTGTTGGTGATGATATGACTTGGGCATGAAGGTTTTCAAAATAAGAAAAATCGCAAAATAAAGTTGCGCTTTAACGAAATCAACATTGAAAGTTTGAGGCAAATTTGAGTAAGCCATTCCAAAGAGATTATCATTAAGTCTTGTCTTCCGCAACAATCTCCGTTGAGTACAATTTCATAGATCTTCAATATTCAGGTACAGAACAAAGCAATTGAACCTAGAGCACCTTGTAAACGGCATGCGATTCATAGTATTCTGTACCCACATAAGACAGCCCCCCACCCCAAATTGTTCATTTGTGAAAACTTAAAAACATTTAAAGGAAATATCACAAACCTCATATGAAATTATACTAAAAGGAAGAACGATAAATACATCGAAACTTGATGACTACCTCTAAAGCATTAATTAACATCGCCGGAATTAATTCTAATGTTATTATTATTATATGATCTAGTTGGGATCCTAGTGATGCACACTGGGTCTCACCTATATGCGATGTATCATAACTTAAAGCTCAGTGACATGATTGGGAGGAATACAAATGCTTTAAAAAGCCAAACTGGTTGAAAGATAAACCAAAATATACACCACCTGGAGTGGATCTCCTGGCAGGAAGGATTTGTCCTTGAGTTTTTTTTAGCTTAAGGAGAATCAAGCATGAACAGGCCAGCATTTAATGTTTATCGGGTACGATAGACTTGATCCCCATAGAGCTACACTACAACTTTATCGTTATAAAGGCATACGTGAATAGACATTATTTTATAACTGAAGTCAAAATTTCCTAGCAAATTTCACATAGAATGCCGCATAGTTTACTTGATTCTAGAAATAGTTTTTACCTTCACATTGATGACTACCCCCAATCCATGTCATTTACCTTTTTAAGCCGTGAAAATATACACAATTTGATTGCAAATCGTAAACACTGTCGATACGACTGAATCGTTTTGCTTTAAAACTTTGACGTAGCACGATCATATCTCTCCTTATCCATTAGATCTAATAAATAACCCATGAAAATAAATGTGTAAAACATATTCAGCAAAAAGATGGAACTCACTTGAGAGAGCCAGATAGAGGACTTCCTCATAGACTGTGGGCAGATTTCCTACGCCGTTAAATTATGGGCTATTGTATCTAATTTGTACTATGAATCACCTGCAAATTGTTTTAGGTATTTGTCAATTCAAGAACGTAGATATAGCAGATGCAATTCAACTTTTGGTCTTCAAACACCGGTATATATGACTTGTAATCGCATCCTAGAAGTTTCTTATTACATTTGCATGAACGCAGATATATTATTCCCTCATACTTTAAAATAAGAACTATAAATTATTTCATGGATCATAGGAACGATGAATCCTGAAGTCTTTGTTTACTAGAGTTCTCTGCGTAGGATTTCTAAGTAGAAGCTTTTTATACACGATTGTCTGAGACAGAAGAAATTTAATTACATGAATATATTCATAGTCCAGATTCGATTATGCTGAGCACAAGTGAATTACCGCATAAGCTTATTGCTATCGATAGAATAAGGGAGCATAGAAACAGACTCTTTCGGTAGTAATTTTTTCGATCATCCTGCCTTTCGGAATCGACGTGGCTGGTCATGAGCTTGCGTATGTTCAATTACAGCAAGTGACAAATTTAATAGTGAAGAATAAATGTTTTATACTGTTTTTTTTCGCGAGTGTATTTATTAAGAAGGATGCAACAGCGTGAAATTAAGACATGAGCAGAACGTATTATCTAACCCATAAAAATAATCGGCTCTGCCGACATAAAAAAGTACATACATCAGTTGCATATAGGGGTTTGTCTTTAGTGCTCAATGTATTTCTGCATTTTACATGGATAATGTGTTCAATACGAATGTATGGAATAACGAGAAATGTTTAAGAGAAATTAAGAATAAGATGTACAAGTTTATTCCACTATATTCGTGCAGCCTTCCACTTTGTATAGTATAGCAGGGAAGGACAAGACACACAGGTCTAGAATCAGATTATTACGGTGGCGGAAATCTCGACAGCGATGACTCTTGATGAGGCTTGGGAAACTCTTATCTCGGATGCCTCTCTTGAATAGTTATGGATTAAAACAAAGTCATATCATAGAAAAGTGTATCCTTAAGTCCACGGTTACACATAGTAACTGTAACGTGTGTGCTTTGAGGGCTCCGTACAGTAATACCTTTCAAGATCGGTCCCTGTGATTCATTTCATGCCTACTGTCCATTCAGTCTTCATTGATCGAATGTCATTTGGAGTCATGTTTAGGAATGGTCAACCAGAAACCACGTTGCGTTTTGAGTTATGTCCTCCAGGTGCTCAATCGGGGGTCTTTTAGTGGTATTTTTTAGCTTGGGGAAGCAGCGAAGAGAAGCTCCTGTATCAATGAAGAAGAATGGGTTTGGTCCTCTTGGTTTCGAGATTACCATCCAGACTTATACACCCGTACTCACGGTCTCCGCGGTCCTACGATGTCTGGATATCCAGACCGCCGCCCCGGACGACTCCCACCTGAAACTGCTCCCCGCGGGACGACGCGCCAACCTGACAACTCCCCCGGGGACAACTACTACTGACAATTCGCTGGGATGACTCCCACCTGACAACTCCCCAGAGGACGACTCCCAACTGACAACTTCCCCGGAAACAATTCCTCCAGAGAACAACTCCTCTAAGAGGACGCACTCCCTCGAGAACAACTCACACAGAGGATAATCACGGAGTAGCAATCAAGATTTTTGTTTATAAGACTGGAAACATTAATTAAACTTTCTAAGTGAGTGTGAGTGCGCTGCGCAGAGTGTGTGTGGGGAGTTGGCCTCTGTGGAAGCAGTCCTAGAACCCGCGCGTCCGTGCGCGACGTCAAGGTACAGCTCCGCTCTTCCTCGCGAAGCAGGTGGGCCACAAACTTCGCGGTCACTCTCGCATGCATATAAATCATGACTCAAAGGGCATGTGCGTAACGCATCACTAATCTTTACTGTCGGCTAAACAGTTTCCTCGTGCCGAGAACCTTGGTCATTCTGTCATTCATAATTGCTTGCTGGTTTACCGAATACCCCCCCCCCCCCGAAGGATGAGTTCCGCCGTCCCGTGGGAGCTCCACGCTGACAGTTCCGCCCAGAGGACTTTTAACAATGGTTTCCATTGAGGAGTCTGATTTTTTTGGGAGTTTGTCCTCTTAGGAAAATATTGTCCTCCAGAGGTGTTGTCCTACGGGAAAGTTGTCAAGTGGTTCATCACGGGGGATTTGCCCTCCAAGGTACTTGTCCTCGCGGGGAGTTATCAGGTCGGTGTCATCCCTGGGGATTTTGCTCGTCAAAGGAGTTGTCCTCCGGGGGGTTGTCCTCCGAAGGGTAATTGTCAGGTGGGTGTCCTCGCAGGGGCATTTGTCCTCCAGGGGTTGTCCCAGGGGAGTTGTTAAGGTGGGTGTCATCCCGGCCGATTTGTCCCTCCAGGGGATTTGTCCTCGCAGAACGTTTGTCCTCGCGGGGAAGTTTGTCAGGTGGGTGTATCCCGAGGGATTTGTCCCCCAGGGAGTTGTCAGGTTGAGTGTCATCCCGGTGGTGATTTGTCCTCTCGGGGAGTTGTCAGGTGGGTGTCCATCCCGGGGGAGTTGTCTCCGGGGGAGTTGTAGGTGGGTGTTTCCGGGGAATTTGTCCTCGCAGGGGATTGTGCAGGGTGGGTGTCATCCCGAGGGATTTTGTCCCCAGGGGGAGTTGGTCAGGTGAGTGTCATCCCGGGGGATTTGTCCTCCAGGGAGTTGTCACCGGTGGTGCTCCCGAGGTTTATCCTCCGCGGAGTTTCAGGTGGGTGTCACCGAGGGATTTGTGGCCCCAGGGAGTTGTCAGGTTGAATGTCATCCCGGGGATTTTGCCTCCAGGGGAGTTGTCAGTGGGTGTCATCGGCCGAGGATTTGTCCTCCAGAAGGGAGTTTGTCAGGTGAGTGTCCTCGAGGGATTTTTCCCCCAGGGGAGTTGTCAGTGGTGTCATCCCGGGGATTGTCTCCAGGGGAGTTTGTCAGGTGGGTGTCAATCCCGAGGATTTGTCCCCCAGGGGAGTTGCTTCAGGTGGGTGTCATCCCGTGGGAGTTGTCCTCCGGGGGAGTTGTCAGTGGGTGTCAATCCGCGGGGGATTTGTCGCTCCAGGGAGTTTGTCAGGTGGTTGTCATCCGGGGAATTTGTCCCCGGGGAGTTGTCAGGCTCGTTCATCCGCGCGGGAGTTTGTCCTCCGGGGGAGTTGTCAGGTGGGTGTCATCCCGAGGGATTTGTCCTCCAGGGAGTGTCAAGGTGAGTGCGTCCTCCCGAGATTTGTTCCCGCAGGGGAGTTGTCAGGTGTGTGTCATCCGTCCTCCGGGGAGTTGTCAGGTGGTGTCATCCCGGGGGATTTGTCTCTCCAGGGGAGTTGTCAGGTGGGGTGTCATCCCCGAGGGATTGTCCCCAGGGAGTTGTCAGGTGGTTGTATCCCGAGGGATTTTTCCTCCTCCAGGGAGTTGTCAGGTGAGTGTCATCCCGAGGGATTTGTCCGACCCAGGGGAGTTTCAAGTGGGTGTCATCCCGGGGATTGTCCTCCAGGGGAGTTGTCAGGTGGGTGTCATCCCGAGCGGATTTGTCCCAGGGGAGTTGTCAGGTGGGTGTCCATCATTCCCGGGGGAGTTGTTCGCTCTCGGGGAGTGTCAGGTGGTGTCATTCCGGCGGGGATTTGTCCTCCAGGGGAGTTGTCAGGTGGGTGTCATCCCGGGGAATTTGTCTCCAAGGAGTTATCAGTTGGGTGTCATCCGCGAGGATTGTCCTCCGGGGGAGTTGTCAGGTGGTGGTCCTCGCCGAAGGGATTTGCCTCCAGGGGAGTTGTCAGGTGGGTGTATCCCGAGGGATTTGTCCCGCCAAGGGGAGTTGTCAGGTGGTGTGCTCCGAGGATTTGTCCCCCCGGGGAGTTGTCAGGTGGGTGGTCCAGTCCTGGGGAATTTGGTCTGCCAAGGGAGTTGTCAGGTGGGTGTCATCCCGAGGGCCATCATATTTGTCCGCTCCGGGGGCAGTTAGTCAGGTGGGTGTCATCACCGAGGGATTTGTCGGCTCCAGGGGAGTTAGTCAGGTGGGTGTCATCCCGGGGGAATTTGTCCTCCAAGGGAGTTGTATCAAGGTGGGTGTCATCCCGAGGATTTGTCCTCCAGGGGAGTTGTCAGGTGGGTGTCATCCAGGGGATTTCCCCAGGGGAGTGTGTGAGGTGGGTGGTCATCCGAGGCGTTTGTCCTCCGGGGAGTTGTAGGTTGGTGGTCATCGCCCCGGCAGGAGTTTACCTTCCGGGGGAGTTGTCAGGTGGGTGGTCCACCCGGGGGATATTGTCCTCCAGGGGACGTTGTCAGGTTGGGTGTCATCCCGGGGGATTTGTCCTCCAGAGGAGTTTGTCAGGTGGGTATCATCCGGGGGATTTGTCTCCGGGGGAGTGTCAGGTGGGTGTCATGACCGCGGGGATTTGTACTCCAGGGGACGTTGTCAGGTGGGTGTCATCCCGGGGGATTTTTCCTTTCCAGAGGAGTTGTCAGGTGGTGTACAATCGCAGTGTGTGGCCTCTAGGGAGTTGTCAGGGTGGGTTCCATCCCGGGAATTTGCTCTCACAGGGGAGTTGCCCTGATATTTGCTCAATGACGTATGGATTTTCGACAATATTGTCATTCGAAGTTTGGGGGCCATCTTTAACCTGATTAACCCTTTCAAACCGTGATTCAAGAACTTCACACTCATAAAATATGTCACTGTTTGCCGTAAAACTAATAGGTTTAAGCCATTCTTTACACAGCGTCGAAGATTGTAAGTTCATTCTACGCTTCAAAATTGTCCCTTGATTACGTAACTTGCGTTCCCAGTTAGCTTGCTTGGCTCAGGGCGGCGCTAGTATGTAAATGTTAGGGAGGGCGAAAAGTCCGCAGAGGGGGGGAGGGTATCAAAAACCTTAATTTCTGAAATTATCACTGCGAAAAATCCCCTGATTTTGGGTTCTTAATAATTTCAGGGGTGAGGATGGCCGCCCCTATGCCACCTGCACTGCGACGCCCCGTCTTGTTGGCCACTGGTTCTTAACATTATGATGTCGATGATTTTGATCAGATCACGCCGTATAATGATGCGTGGAATTAAATATACATGAATGGCAGTTCGTGAATAATACCCTGAATACAAGCGACGTATTGTGTGAGAAACAATCGCATGGCAGGTATAGAATAGAACGTTGAATGAGTTAAATTGTGTGAGGAGAATATCCTGCCGGGTCGGCTAGGTATGCTGTTTGTCTCACACATTCCTTATCTTTCCAATATTAATTATTTTTGAGGAAACATGCTTTGCATCGTGTTCCTTCTGTCATTAATCTTCGTATTCTAAAATGAAAAAAAAAGCTGAGTGCCAGGCACGTGTCTAATTCGCCGGCAATATATTCTAACATGCATTTAATGTGTATTTGCACGCGACCGGATGTTTCCTTAACTTCAAGGCTAGTGGTACGAGTCATCGAACCGTCCACAAATGTATCGCGATTACTTGTGTAGGTGGCCTAATGCCTGAATAACGACGTTCGGTGAACGGCATAAGACACGCAATATGCCAACGTTCTTGTGGTGTTCAACTTTTCAACAAATGTGTTTGTTTATACTTAATGTTCCGATTCCTGACCATTAGATGGAAATATAGATGGTGCAATTGCTAGCAAAATCTGCATCACGTTGACTTTCCGGATTTATGACAGGAATTGTGGTGATTGAATGAAATGAGAAAGAGCACTCCACATTGATAATTAGCCCGTTCTGATGCTTATTCCAGAGGTTTATTAATGTCGGCGTACTTGTGTACGTAGAGCAACGCGCTAAGTGTCGCATCTTGGCCGCAAAACTCGCATGGGGTTTCGAAATTGTAGAAATAGGCCATAACTGTGTTTCCAATTATGAATAAACCCTTACGCCGTCATCTTCAGTCTGAATTATGACAACCTTTTTGCAATGCTTTCGACATACCCTTCATTTTAAAAAGAAGAAGGTACGAATCATGGGGTGGCGGGTTTTTTATTTTTGTGTTTTTGCTTTGAATTCACGCTGTAGCTGCCGAAGATCCGGTCTGCGATATAAGATCGTTGTGGATTTGCTAAAAACAATCGCCCGCGCACAGTGGGACTGACTTAGTAGTTTGCCATCTTTCATTTCGTAATTAAGAGGTATTCTGTGGGCGCAATTGTTGCAATGCATGAAGATTAATATTTATCAAAATTTTTTTAAGAAATAAAGAATAGTAAATAATAAGAAATGAAAAATTAAAATATTAAGAATCATTTTCAAAAATTTTAATTAATAAAAAAAATTTTTAAAATTGATTATTTGATTTATTAATAACAATAAAATATTGAATAAAAAATATATTATTATTTAATAAATTAAAATTTTTATTTAAAATAACAAAAAAAAAAAATAAAAAAATAATAAAATAATATTTAGAAAATATTAAAAAAAATCTAATCCATTGAATTTCCCACTGTGAGCCGTGCACAAATCATGTCCTTTTTTTGCCCGAGTTACATACAACCGTGTTTACAGTTGATTTTGCCGCAACGTCACACGTTCATTATGTCAAAATTATTCGAACGTAATAGTCTTGCGCAAAAATAAATACTTGAGCACCGTATGTATTGCAATGCCCAGGGTTTAATGTAAAGGGACAGCGGATTACGTAACAGTGATTTTTACACTACACGTTACATCAAAATTTTCTAACTTTTAAGTGATTAGTTTTATATTTTAGTCTTAGTTTTATATTTCAGCTTCTACCTCTTTAAGCTTATATATTGTTAAACCACCTGTGAGGTCGAACGCCTCTCGCATTGTATTTTCCTCACTGACTTTTATGTTCTGTTTACTATAACACATGGGGACCGTCTTTGCAACACAAAATATTAAGTGAAAAGAACCATTATAGATGGGGAAGACGGTTCATTCTTATACAAGACAACTTCGTGATTAACTTTGTTTCCGAGTGAAATGATTGTCGCTTTTTTGGAAAATGTGTTCATTGTAACAAACAAAGATTCGTGATGCATTCATATACATCGGGAGAGAGAAGATCCAGAGTATAGAACTCCAATATATTTCCCGTCTTGCTGAGCACCAAACGGCGCAGGGAGGCTCGGAGTACAACCAACCCACTGAGCGACAGTTTCAATCTATTTCAGCCGGCTGAAATTGAAGCTTGTCTTGTTTGTTTATTTATTTTATTTATTTGTGTGTGTGGTGTGTGTGTGTGTGTGTGTGTGTGTGTGTGTGTGTGGTGTTGTGTGTGTGTGTGTGGTGTATGTGTGTGTGTGTTTGTATGTGGTGTGCGTGTGTGTATGTGTGTTGTGTGTGTTGTGTGTGTGAGAGAGTGGTGTATGTTTGTGTATGTGTGTGTGTGAGAGAGGTGTTGTGTGTGTTTTGTGTAATGTTTGTGTGTATGTGTGTGTGAATGTATGTGTGTGAGAGAAGAGAGTGTATGTTGTGTGTGTATGTGTGTGTGTGTGTGTGTGTGTGTGTTGTGTGTGTGTGTGTGTGTGTGTGTGTGTGTGTGTGTTTTGTGTGTGTGTGTGTGTGTGTGTGTGCGCGCGGCGATATTGATGTAGACGGACTGGATTTGGAAAGGCTTTGTTTGCAGTATATTACAGATCACGTGACACGCGTACAACACACATACACCACTTCACACACACACACACACACACACAACACACACCCACACACAACACACACAACACACACACACACCGTGTCTGCCTGCAGTATAAGAAAAATGACACCCTACTTAATTGCATGTATGCAATACGCGCCGTTACCTTAGACATTAGCTCGATAATTGTAAATAAGGTAGCTCCTTTCGGAAGGTCTAATAAATCAAGGACAATGACAAAATAAACGAAGAATGTTATCTTTACTATATTCAGCGAGCGAGCTCTCGATTTACTGTACAAATAGCGACCGCGGCGCAGGAACAAGTTAGCAATCAGGATCATCTTGAACGGTTCATTCTGTCTTCAATTGTGTATTGCTAGACGTTTTTGGCCGGCCTCCTACAATGAATAATAAATGGTTACGTATGTTCCTCATTGAGGTTACAGCCATGATGGTCCTTTATTTTTAAGCGTTGACCACAGCGATACATTGTCATCAGATAAATGGATAAAAAAGTAAAGAACGAATTGTCACGTATCATTATCGCTGGAATTCTGATCATATATCATCGAAGTCAGGCGACGGTTTTGTTGAAACTACGGGATGGCAATTAATGATATCTCGTCGTGTAAGAAATCATGGGGCTATTGAGTGTTTGATTTAAAACCAAAACACGAATGGATACTGAAAACTCCAAACCATATATTAATGACCAAAGAACAAGTCGCGTATCGGGATTATGATCGTATACAGAAACTAGCACACAAATTGATAACACACCCAAATACATATTACCTGAGTGTAAGTACAATTGTATAATACATTTCTAGCTCCACTCAAGTTCAAATGCTTACATGGATTCAGAGCTAAATGATTCCCAATGTTGTTTCTAGATTTAATTTGTCTATATTTAATTTTCTGAGGTAGCATAAAGTCAAACGTCGCTTTCCTATATTCTGTAATTCCATAGCGTTTAATACACGACACACACATTCCCGCAGGCAGCAGGTTGGTACAGCGGCGACACATACAGAAGTAACTAAATGTTTCAGATGTGAAGGCACGTGTGTGTGTGTGTTGTGTGTGTGTGTGTGGTGTGTGTGTGTGTTGTGTGTGTGTGTGGTGTTTGTTTGTGTGTGTGTGTGTGTGTGTGTGTGTGTGTGTGTGATGTGTGTGTGTGTGTGTGTGTGTATGTGTGTGTGTGTGGTGTTCTGTGTGTTGTGTGTGTGTGTGTGTGTGGCGTGTGTGTGTCGTGCGATACGTGTGTGTGAGTTTGTAGTGTTTGTGTGGGTGTGTGGTGGCGTGCGTTGTGTGTTGTGTGTGAGTTTGTTGTGTGTGTTTGTGTGTGTGTTGTGTGCATGTGTTCTGTCGTGTCTGCTTTTTTCTGACTGTCTGTATCCATTGTATATCGTGGGTGCAGCTATTTATTACTCTAGACCCTCAAACTGTGGCCGTTCTGGTGTGTGCGCGTCTGTCTGAAGCACATTCCTCTCTTTGTCAGATACATTCGTATAATTCATGTGTTCTCGCCATTTAAGTCCACATGCTTACCTGGATTCAGAACAAATTACTTCCCAATTATTTTGATTACAATTTGGTCTACATTTAATTTCTGATTTAATTGTACATATTCCATAATTCAGAGTATAGAGAGAGTTAATGCTTGGCTCCCCATTCCGTAGGTAGCGGGTTGCAACAGTGCAAACATACAGATGTAAAGAAATGTTTCCGATTAAGCCACGTGTGTTATTGTTTGTGGTAAACTTGTATGTGCGTGCGTGCGTATGTGTGTAACCACAATCCAATCATAGATTTATAGTATCTATGGTCGCAATCGAAGGGTGAATGTCTAAGATGTATTACAGCCGAGAGGCGCAGTTCAGGACCACATGGAAGAAAAATAGTTTTATCAAACGGTTAACGTCATCCGTCATAGATCACAAATTGTTAATTTATGGTAGGAAAGTATATGTTTTTGGCAGCAATACAGTTAACATTGCTACTGAATAGAGTACTGTATGTGGTGCTTATGTAGGGTACATTACTTACATATTTGTATGTATGATTTGTTATTGAGATGAATAATCGGACATGCGTTGACATGCGCCGTTGAAACGCACAAGAGGCAGGGAATCTCATTTGTATGCACCCTCTCGCTTTACAGCAACTAATCACTCATGCCCTTAAGGCTATCTAATGATGGACATGTTCTATGAAATCTGAATCAGTAATTACCTCAAATTTGAAAAATGCCCCAAAACCAAACTGCCAAGCTTAGTGTGTGTTAGGAATTTGGGACTCTACGAAAAATTAATTTATATCAAAAATCAACACTCCACTATAAATTCCACTACACTGACTTTCTAGCTAAATGACATTTTATTCTATATCTGTACATTTCAGCGTATTTACGACAATTCCAATTTGTATAGGCAATGTTAAAAGAGACAAACCTTTCTTAAACGCGACTTTTCTGATGTACATTGAATGCCAATTGCAATGATGACCCATAGATTATTGCTGCCACTGAGCACTCACTGGTGCGGTCCATACGCGCAATGGCGCAGTTGAGGCAGTAGACCGGGGGACTGTGACAACTACGTCGATTATAGACGCAATAACGAACATGAATAAATTCCGGAATTGAAGAAAATGGAATAGACATCAGCTGCTAGTTAATGCTATTCGGTGAAATCTCCTGCTTTGTCAAATGCGTTAAATGTGATACTGGTAGTAAATTGCCAAAGCTATTACATTATTATGACCGGATAAAAAAAGTTAGAAAGGACATTTTCTTGCCCAAATATTGGTCCAAAAACTACTGTTTGTTTTTCATTTTCTGAATAGCCAGAGAAGTCTTTGAAAATATTTGGCAAAGTAGGCCTAATTCAGTTTATACTGATACATGTAAACGTAAGTTGAAAGACACCCATGGCATAGGTAACGGAAAAAGCTACACTCGTAATAAATATCGTCATACATTACGTAACTGTTCAGTTACGGTTTGGGCTAGGTTTATTTCATTACCATAATGTATACATGACCGTGGTGGTATACCCGCTTAAAAATATAATATACACTATTATTATATTTTGCTACCGGATTCGCGTGAATTGAATAATTTATATGTTCATCTTATGTAATTCTATAGTCACGTATTCTCTGTTGCTGGTCGCAGTTTGAGTAGTGTGTTGACTTCAGTTTGACAGCGGCGTTCCCCTGGAAAGATGAGGTAAGGGTAAAGTTGTGGTCTAAAGTTTTTTTCTTACTTCACTTACCAGGTTCATCCACTGCTGGATGTAGGACTCTTTATGATCTCTCCAGGTCTTGGTGTTCCCTGTTCTAGGCCAGTATTGTCCAGGTGCGGTCCATAATACAATAAGTTAATATTATCCCACCATCTACGTTTTTGCCTTCCTTTATAGACCTATATCTCTTGGTATCCATTCTGTTACCTTGTTTGACCATCTATCAGCGTGTTTCTATTGAGCCTACCTGCAACCAGGGGTCGTGTATTCCGATCACGTGGTTTTGTTTATTTCCGGTTTCTCACCGGCAAAAGACGGATAATGGCGGAGAAGGTCTGTTTCTATTGGGCTCTTCTACTCCATTAGCCGGATAATAGCGGAGAAGGTCTGTTTCTATTGACGTTTTACGGTATCTTTCTCCGCTATTATCCTGCAAAAAGAAGGAAAATACCGGCGAAACTTTCTCCGCTATAAGACTGATAATGGCGGAGAAGGTCTGTTTCTATTGAGATCTTCTCCTCCATTAGCCGGTTCATTTCGGAAAACTAGCTTCAATAGAAACACGCTGTACAATCATTTCTTCTCATTAGGTGCCCTGCCCATCTCCATTTTGCTTCTTTCACCTTTTCTGTGATATCTTTGTCTTGTGTTTCTTATCCTGTCAACCATTGAGATGTTTGCATTTATCTCTCCACCGCCTTTCTGTGTTATGCCCGGTTTCTGTTCTAGGTGGACAACTACAAAACAACTGGAACAAAAACAAACAACAATTTTGAATTGAATTTGAATTGAAATCACGTTTATTTTCTTCATGAAACAATTTAACAAAAATGAACGAAGGCAAGCAGAAATATACAATGTTTACATTAACGAGTAAAAATAATTTAATTGTTAAACATGATTTTATTACAACACTTCAGTTCCATAAAAGAAATCCTGTACTTTTACTCATATTTCATTTCACTTCTGTACCTACGGAATAATGTTAAACATTAAAAAAATGACTTATACATGTATATCCCTATTTTCTCGTCTGTTACCATTTCAAACACGTGTATAATTTCTATAATTTCTTGCTTTTGATCTGTATATCTTTAGGTATTTTTATATGCTGCCCAAATAGTCTGTATTATTATTATTATTATCATTATTATATTAGTTTACGTCAACTGTACTTACACAAACATTAATACCCCACTAGTAAATGCGTGTGCGTGTGTGTGTGCGTGTGTGTGTGTGTGTGTGTGTGTGTGTGTGTGTGTGTGTGTGTGTGTGTGTGTGTGTGTGTGTGTGTGTGTGTGTGTGTGTGTGTGTGTGTGTGTGTGTGTGTGTGTGTGTGTGTGTGTGTGTGTGTTTACGTGTCTGTATGTTTTATATTAGTCTGCAGGCATTCTCATGAATACGTGAAGTTCAACTGACTCATTGCATGCCAAGTACCGAATTATGCCATGATTATCTAAGCAAACACGATTTCTTAGACCAAAATTTAATTTTAGTTTCATTTAATTCGTTACACAAAGGTTGTAAATCCCTTGTGTAATTCATTTGACGTGATGCATGCAGACCACAAATGGTTATGGCATTAATTTTTCTGCATTTTTATTGAAACTAAATATACCTGCGTTACCTTATCAATGTACTCCCATTTTGTCAATAAGAATTCTGCACTGCAGGCTATACACGCCGCCTTGCAACAAATCACATCACTTCATTAACTGAGCTATAGCATTACCCTTTTTTCCCCGTCAGATCTGGAATTCAGATATCGTATGCATAAAATCTAACGTGCTCAGTGCGACTGAAAAAAGTCCTAATATTAGCTAGCCTTGAGGTAAGGTAGAAAGACTTTTTCTCAGACGTGCGGGGACAGTAAAACTCCGAGTAAAGGTAGTCCTTTAAAGCAGCTTATCACTTTTCTCAGTTTGACGTCATAATTATGCAATAAATATACACATTACACGGTGATACAGGTATTTTCGTCGACAATCTGACAATGCTCTCCCTTCGGAATTAATTCACGATCTTGAATAATATCAAATTTATACATTTATCTTATTGTTTTAATTTTGTCGAATGCATGAATATCATACAATGATATAGTATTGGCATATGTCAGACTCAACTGAGGTTAGACGATTTAATATTTTTTAGGGGATATCGATATTAATGTAGAGAATTATACAAAATGCCACCCTTTTTCATTAGATTGAATGCATATTACTTTTATCTGGGCTAAAAAACATCGCCAACAACTGCGAGTTAATGCGATGATATTGATCATGGAGGGGCCGGCAGGTTAACTTGCCCCTAAAGGCCGCACGCCTATAAATAGCTCCTAGCTGGTCATAACAGCCGGGGACTGGTGTATTTAACGGTTCGATCGACTGCCAAATGAAATCGCTTCAGTCGCGTCTTGGCCGCGCCACACCGCACAGCTCCCCCGGATTATTGTATTTACCGTCCGTGGTACAGGCAGGAGGAGAGACGAACAGTTGGTCTCTTGAAGCGAGCCCTCACCGATGGGACGGCGATTCATTTGGTGGAATTGGTGCCCACACCGCGTCGCAGCGAGCACGGGCGTTATTATTGCAAGAAGACTGGAGCGTCAGAGGTAGGATTGTCATCGTCTGCGGCGAGTGGTGAGCAATTCCACGCAGAGTCGTCTGTAAACTCACTTACCGTATCTTATTTTATTTGCCCTCGGAGCTTCCAGAGACGAATCGTCCGAGTACCAGCACTTAATCATGGTAAGTGACGTCGATTGCGTTGTAGAATTTAAATCTTTCAAAATTATTATCGCCGCTTTGATAATCAGGAGCTAAAATTTTCGCATATCCATTTGTAATGTGGGTCTTTACGTCTTCCTGCATCTATCAATATCAAATCTGCCTCTTGGTAAATTTTCATCTTACATACAATGGATACAAACGAAGCACCCTGGTTAACTGAACGCAGTTATCAACTATGCCTGGAGTTTTATGGATAGATAACTCTTTAACACCAACATTTATACACAAACACCATAAACACCTTCACATAGACACCAATACATTAGAACTACACAGATACGCGCGTGCGCGCGCGCAAACTACCATTATGTTTGAAAGGTTAAGTGGGGTCCTCCTCTTTGGGGGTAATTTTGGAGTACGAGATGTTTAACAAAATTCATCATATCAATATTATACTACTTTGTGTAAAGTTGGACTAGCACTGTTTGGAAGACAATAAGTTATATTAAGTAAATATCATTATTTGTACTCGGTCATCGGTTTAAGACAGACTCAATATCAGGAAATTCTAAGGTCACATAAACTGATAGTTCATTCATGCGAAACAGAAAAATATTTATGCGTCGTCAGATAGCCTGACTCAAATTAAAGGTTCATGAAATTACCTCGCAAAATTATTTTGCCGTATTATTATTATTATTATTATTATTATTATTATTATTATTATTATTATTATTATTATTATTATTATTATTATTATTATTATTATTATTATTATTATCATCATCATCATTATCATTATTATTATATCTTCTTCTTCTGCTTCTTTTACTTCATCATCATCATCTTATTACTACTACTATTATTATCATTATTATACTATTAGTGTTATCATCATCATTTTAAGTCATGAAAACAGTAGCTTGATACTTTACCAAGAGCTCAAAGGCTTTGGTGTGACATGGTTGATAGCAATTAATATTTGACTGTCGTAACGCTATTCGAATTAACTTACTTATGTTGCGGGTAGTATCTAGGTACGTACTGATTATTTTCCAATATTTGCATATAATGCCTGTAAATCCATCCATCGTACTTCAAAACATTCAAATAACAACGTAGTCTGTATTTGGCATTTACAACGGAGTGTCATATTGACAACAAAGTCTACTTGCAATGTAGAAAATAGTGGTTGAAATATTTTTATTATATGGTAAGATCAATTTAGTTTTGGGTAGGCGTGCGTCTATTCAGAACCAGTGGTAAACAACCACCGAATATACCGTTTTGGTGACATTGCTTGCTAGTACTTTTGCCATGTAATTACGATTTCTCCTCCGGAGCGATTCCGTGTCATTTTCATTTGGCGCGCACGTGTACGTATTTGGACATATGTGTCTTCATAATTGACGTTTATTCCTTTATTCCATTATTATTTCGTTAATCACTGACAATCATTGACAACAATATTATTAGTGCAATACAGAGTAAACATTTTGGCAATATTCATGCACACTTCGTGAACACGTAAAAACAAACTACATGTATTTTGCAAGGAAGTAAATGGAAAGATGCTATCTGATGCATGGAGGTGGGACGCGTAGTAGTTAAGATGCATAATACCTTAATGTCCTGATGTAATCGCATAAGACACTCAATAAGTCTGGTTTTCCACATTGTTTCTTCCCCGACTGAGGTGACACACTATATCAGACAACATGGGAATTCAGGGGAAAAAATGTGACGAGCGCGTGCAAACACTACATCATGCAATGAGATACGATGAAGCTATTCTCTTACTTTTAGCCCGAATCTCCGACGCGTGATTGGCAAACTGTATGATTGAAGCCCAATAGCCGCAGAGCACAACACGGGATTACCTCAACCAAATATGGCTGGTAACTTAAAGACCTATACTGACGAGACGGAAGAGAAATTGTTCCTTATTTGACCTAAATGATAAACGGGCAGAAATGTATCCCACAATGCAAGTAAACGGCTTGTCACGTGATGAAAAATGATGCTTTCGTCAGATTGGTCCTGTCTGCAGCACACGTGTCGTTACATTAAAGGAGAAGTGTCCCCATACATAATAGAGATTCAGTGAATCCAGGATATATTAAAGCACAAGTTTAGTTTTGCCGATTTTTTTTTATTTGAAAGCTTTATGCCCAAAGGTCATATCACACCAATAACAGATGCTGAATGTCTTTCGTTTTTTTGGTATTAATTAATGAAAAATTCGACCATATTTTACATTATAGCATCCAAAGCGTTAAAAAAAGTTATCTGAATTATACCTCATCAGAAAGATCAGACTCTGCCCCGAGATTGTTCATTAATTAATGAAAAAAAAACTAAAGACATTCAGAATCTGTTATTGGTATGATATGACCTTTGGGCATGAAGTTTTCAAATAAGAAAAAATCGCCAAAACTAAAGTTGCGCTTTAACGAAATCAAACATTGAAAGTTTGAGCAAATTTGAGTAAGCCATTCAAGAGATATCATTAACTCTGTCTTCCCGGAACAACTCTCCGTTGAGTACAAATTTTCATAAATCTTCATATTCGAGGCTACAGCAACAAAGCAATTGACCTAGCACCTTGTAAACGGCATGCAGATTCATGTAATTCTGTACCCACATAAGACACCCCCCCCCCCATGTTCAATTTTGGTGAAAACTTAAAAACATTTTAAGGAAATATCACAAAGCCTCATATGAATTTATGACTCAAAAGCCAAGAACGATAAATACATCAGAAACTTGTAGACTACCTGCTAAAGCAATTAATTAAACTTATCGCCGCGAGATTAATTCTTAATGTTATTATTATTATATGAGTCTAGTTGGTGATCTAGTGATGCCACACTGGGTCTACTGATATGGCGATATGTACATAGACTTATAAGCGTCAGTGACATGATTGGGGAGGAAATACAAATGCCTTTAAAACGCAAACCTTGGTTGAAGAAAGAGATAGAAGCAAATATCACCACCTCGCGAGTCGCGATCTCCTGGGCAGGAAGGATTTGTCTCTGAGATTATTTTAGCTTGTAAGGAGTAATTCAAGCATGAACAGGCCAGCAGTTTAATTTTATCGGCGGTGACGATAGACTTGATCCCGCATAGAGCTACACTACAGACTTTATCTGTTATAAAGGCATGACTGAGATAGACATTATTTTATAACTGAAGTCAAAATTTCCTTAGCAAAATTTCACAGTAGAATCCGCTCATAGTTTACTTGATTCTAGAATAGTTTTGTTACCTTCAATTGATGACTAACCCCCAATCCATGTCATTTACCCTTTTAAGGGCCGGTGAAATATACACAATTTTGATTGCAAATGTAAACATGTGGCGCCATCGGACTGAACGTTTTCTTATACTTGTGAACGTTCACGATATATATCTCTCCTTATCCCATTAGATATATTTAGGGAATAACATATAAATAAATGTGAAAATTATTCAGAAAGATGGATCACTATGAGAAGGCGATAAGGAGAAACTCCTCGAAGGTGCATTTCAGGTAATTGCATAGTAGGCTATTTCTAAATCCTGCGTTTAGGATGTTCTAATAAAACGGATAGAAGGCAATTAATTTGGTAAATACACGGGGATTTGTCCTGTAACGATCAGATAGAAATTTATATTTAAATATATGCATGGAAAGTATTTATTTCAATAAAACCATCCATCGATTCTGACGTTTATTGGCATGGTCACGCAGGACAATTAAGTAGAATACTACGCGATATGCCTTTATTGCTATCGATGAATAAGGGATATAGAAACAACTCTTTCGGTAGTAATTTTTTTCGACATCCTGCCTTTCGGAATCGACGTGGCTGGACTGAGCTTGCGTATGTATATTACACAAGTGACAATTTATGTAAGAATAAATGTTGTTATACTGTTTTTTTCCGAGTGTATGTTATTAAGAAGGATGCAACAGCGTGAAATTAAGACATGAGAAAAGTGATTATCAACGCCATAAAATAATCGGGTCTGCCAATAAAAAAGTACATACATCAGTTGCATATAGGGGTTGTCTTTAGTGCTCAATGTATTTCTGCATTTCTACATGGATAATGTGTTCATACGAATGTATGGAATAACGAGAAATCGTTTAAGAGAATTAAATCATGTACAAGTTTATTCCACTATATTCATGCACTTCCACTTTTGTATAGTATACAGGAAGACAAACACAGGTCTAGAATCAAGTATTACGTGGCGGAAATCTCGACACGATGACTCTTGATGAGGCTTTGGGAAACTCTATCTCGGATGCTCTCTGAGTAGTTATAGGATTAAACAAAGTCATATCATAGAAAAGTGTATCTTAGTCCAGGGTTACACAAAGTAACTGTACGTGTGTGCTTTGAGGGCTCCGACAGTAATACCCTTCAAAGTGGTCCCTGTGATTCTTCTGCTCTGTCCATCAGTCCTTCCATTGATCGAATGTCATTTGGAAGTCATGTTTAGGAATGGTCACCAGAAACACCGTTGCGTTTTGAGTTATGTCCTCCAGGTGCTCAAATCGGGGTCCTTTTAGTGGTATTTTTTAGCTTGGGGAACAGCGAAGAACTCCTGTATCAATGAAGAAGAATGGGTTTGGTCCCTTGGGTTCTGGATCATACATCCAAGACTTATCACCCGTACTCACGGTCTCCGGGTCCACGATGTCTGGATATCCAGACCCCCCCCCCGGACGACTCCCACCTGACAACTCTCCCAGGGACGACCCCAACCTGACAACTCCCCCGGGGACAACTACTACCTGACAATTTCCCTGGGGATGACTCCCACCTGACAACTCCCCAGAGGACGACTCCCAACTGACAACTTCCCCGGAAGACAATTCCTCCAGAGAACAACTCCTCTAGAGGACCACTCCCTCTGAGAACAACTCACACAGAGGACTAATCACGGAGTACAAATCAGATTTTTGTTTATAGACTGGAAACATTATTAAACTTTTCTAAGTGAGTTATCCTTCCAAGGAGTTGTCTCTGGGGGAGTTGCCCTCTGTGGAAGCAGTCCTAGAACCTCCAGCGCGTCCTGCGCGACGTCAAGGTACAGCTCTCGCTCTCCTCGCGAAAGCAGGTGGGCCACAAACTTCGCGGTCACTCTGCGCATGCAATAAATCATGACTCAAAGGGCATGTGCGTAACCATCACTAATCTTACTGTCCTAAACAGTTTCTCGGCCGGAGAACCTTGGTCATTCATGTCATTCATACTTGCTTGCTGGTTCTAGAACTACCCCCCCCCCCCGACGGATGAGTCCCCCGTCCCGTGGGAGACTCCCACCTGACAGTTCCCCCAGAGGACTTTAACAATGTTTCCAATTTGAGGAGTCTGATTTGTTTTGGGGAGTTGTCCTCTTAGGAAAATATTGTCCTCCAGAGGTGTTGTCCTACAGGGAAGTTGTCAAGTGGGTGTCATCCCGGGGGATTTGCCCTCCAAGGTACTTGTCCTCCGGGGGAGTTATCAGGTCGGTGTCATCCCTGGGGATTTGCTCGTCAAGGGAGTTGTCCTCCGGGGGAGTTGTCCTCCGAGGGAATTGTCAGGTGGGTGTCCTCCAGGGGATTTGTCCTCCAGGGAAGTTGTCCCAGGGGAGTTGTTAGGTGGGTGTCATCCCGGGCGATTTGTCCTCCAGGGGATTTGTCCTCCAGAAGTTGTCCTCCGGGGAAGTTGTCAGGTGGGTGTCATCCCGGGGGATTTGTCCTCCAGGGGAGTTGTCAGGTGGGTGTCATCCCGGGGGATTTGTCCTCCAGGGGAGTTGTCAGGTGGGTGTCATCCCGATCGGGGGATTTGTCTTCCAGGGGAGTTGTCAGGTGAGTGTCATCCCGGGGAGTTGTCCTCCGGGGGAGTTGTCAGGTGGGTGTCATCCCGAGGGATTTGTCCCCCCAGGGGAGTTGTCAGGTGGGTGTCATCCCGGGGGAGTTGTCCTCCAGGGGAGTTGTCAGGTGGGTGTCATCCCGAGGGATTTGTCCTCCAGGGGAGTTGTCAGGTGGGTGTCATCCCGGGGAATTTGTCCTCCAAGGGAGTTGTCAGTTGGGTGTCATCCCGAGGGATTTGTCCTCAGTTGTCAGGTGGGTGTCATCCCGGGGAATTTGTCCTCCAAGGGAGTTGTCAGGTGGGTGTCATCCCGGGGGATTTGTCCTCTAGGGGAGTTGTCAGGTGGGTGTCATCCCGGGGAATTTGCTCTCAAGGGGAGTTGCCCTGATATGTTGCTCAATGACGTATGGATTTCGACAATTATTGTCATTCGAAGTTTGGCCATCTTTAACCTGATTAACCCTTTCAAACCCGTGATTCAAGAACTTCACACTCATAAAATATGTCACTGTTTGCCGTAAAACTAATAGGTTTAACCATTCTTTACACAGCGTCGAAGATTGTAAAGTTCATTCTAACGCTTCAAAAATTCCCTGATTACGTAACTTGCGTCCCAGTTAGCTCTTGGCTCAGGGGCGGCGCTAGTATGAAATGTTAGGGAGGGCGAAAAGTCCCGCAGAGGGGGGGAGGGTATCAAAAACCTTAATTTCATGAATTACACTGCGAAAATCCCCTGATTTTGGGTATCTTAATAATTTCAGGGGTGAGGATGGCCGCCCCATGCCACCTCACTGGCGACGCCCCGTCTTGGTTGCCACTGGTTTCTTAACATTATGATGTCGGATGATTTTGATCAGATCACGCCGTATAATGATGCGTGGGAATTAAATGAACCGGGTGATATATACATGAAGCAGTTCGTGAATAATACACTGAATACAAGGACGTATTGTGTGAGAAAAATCGCATGCAGGTATAGAATAGAACGTGAATCGAGTTAAATGTGTGAGGAGAATATGCATGCCCGGCTAGGTATGCTGTTTGTCTCACACATTACCATCTTTCCAATCATAATTATGTTTTGAGGAAACATGCTTTGCATACGTTTCCTTCTTGTCATTAATCTTCGTATTCTAAAATGAAAAAAAAGATGAGTGCCAGGCACGTGTCTAATTCGCCGCAAAATATTCTAAACAGCATTTTAATGTGTATTTCACGCACATAGTTTCCTTAACTTCAAGGCTATGTGGACGGTCATGAACCTAACAAATGTATCCGGATTACTTGTGTAGGGCCTATGCTGAACGACGTTCTCGTGAACCATAGACACGCAACTATGCCAACGTCTTGTGATGTTCAACTTTTCAACAAAATGTGTTTGTTTAACTTAATGTTCCCGATTCCTGACCATTACGATGAAATATAGATGGTGCAATTGGCTACAAAATCTGCATCACGTGACTTTACGGATTTATGACAGGAAATTGTGGTGATTGGAATGAAATGAGAAAGAGCACTCCATTGATATTAGCCCTTCTGATCTTATTCCAGAGGTTTATTAATGTCGGCGTACTTGGTGTACGTAGAGCAACCCGCTTTAATGTCTGCATCTGGCCGCAAAACTCCGCATGGGGTTTCGAAATTGGTAGAAATAGGCCATAACTGTGTTTCCAATTATGAATAAACCCTACGCCGTTCATGCTTCAGTCTGAATATGACAACCTTTGCAATGCTTCGACATACATTTCATTTTAAAAGCAAGAAGGTACGAATCATGGTGCGTTTTATTCTTTGTGTATTATCTTTGAATTCACCTGTACTCCGAACATCGGTCTGCGAATATAAGATCGTTGTGGTTTGCTAAAAACAATCGCCCCGCCACAGTGGGACTAGGACTTAGTAGTTTGCCATCTTTCATTTCGTAATTAAGAGGTATTCTGTGCGCATTGTTCAATGCAATGAACGATTAATAAATCTACATTAATTTCCCCTGTGACCGGTGCACAAATCATGTCCCGTTTTGCCCGAGTTACATACACCGTGTTTACAGTTGATTTGCCCACGTCACACGTTCATTATGTCAATTATTCGAAGTAATATCTTGCCAAAAATAAATACTTGAGCACGGTATGTATTGCGAATGCCCAGGGTTTAATGTAAAAGGACAGCGGATACGTAACATGATTTTTACACTACACGTTACATCAAAATTTCTAACTTTTAAGTGATCTAGTTTTATATTTTAGTCTTAGTTTTATATTTCAGCCTTCTATCTTTAAGCTTATATATTTTAACCCTGTGAGGTCGGAACCCTCTCCATTGTATTTTTTCCTCACATGACTTTTATGTTCTGTTTTACCTATAAACATGGGACCGTCTTTGCAAAACAAAATATTAAGTGAAAAGAACCATTATAATGGGGAGACGGTTCATTCTTAGTAACAAGACAACTTCGTGATTAACTTTTGTTTCCGAGTGAAATGATTGTCCTTTTTTGGAAAATGTGTTCATTGTAACAAACAAAGATCTCCGATCATTCTATACATCGGGAGAGAGAAGATCCAGAGTATAGACTCCATTATATTTCCCCGTCTTGCTGAGCACCAAACGGGCGAGGGAGGGCGGAGTACAACCAACCACTGAGCGACAGTTCAATCTATTTCAGCCGGCTGAAATTGAAGCTTGTCTTGTTTTGTTTATTTATTTATTTATTGTGTGTGTGTGTGTGTGTGTGTGTGTGTGTGTGTGTGTGTGTGTGTGTGTGTGTGTGTGTGTGTGTGTGTGTGTGTGTGTGTGTGTGTGTGTGTGTGTGTGTGTGTGTGTGTGTGTGTGTGTGTGTGTGTGTGTAGTGTGTGTGTTGTGTGTGTGTGTGTGTGTGAGTGAGTGT
>JZLH01S0474656.1:62272-73677 GCA_001188425.1 Eucidaris tribuloides
CATTTAGGCTACAGTATGTATTTGCATGTACGTTTATCGAAGATATTTGTTTGAACAAATTAAATTAGTTATTCTAGATTACTTGTCCACTCATTGTAATAACATAATATTCAATAATTGAATTACGAGTTAAAGAGTTAAAAGAATTGTTTAATACCCCTCCCATGAATTTGATAAAATAAAGGATTCCTCTTTGGATTACAAACTTTCGTGACTGTTTTCGCTGTTTTATCAGAACCTTTATTACATTATGACTGATCATCGGCAATTTTCTTTGCAAATTGCGGCTGTTCGTTTGTTGTTAATGTTTTGTGAATGTTCTACATTCACTTTAATTCTACTGCTACGTTTCGTACCGAGTTTGAAGGTCGTATTAACGTAACCGTGCATGACCATGATCTAATTTTTGTTTAGCAATTCATTCCTCCTGAGTTAATTACGAAATACATGTAGGTACTTGCGTCATAAATAGCCGGAAGAAAGGTCTCGAGATGGGGGGTGGGGTGGATGTATTAGGAAACATAGGCCTTGCAGTTACAATGGTTTACAAAATAACACAAAATATGTTTTCATCTAAACTGTGAAAGAAAATGAATTATGGAAATGAATACATTGGCGACCGAAAGTATCGTTCCAAACGCGTTCACAGAAACGCGTTCCTTGAAACGATGTTCAAACGCGACGAAACGCAAATCCATCATAGCAAATGCGTGCACTGCGTTTATTGAAACGAAATTCGTTTCTGGGATTGCGTTTGTACGCGTTCGGAACGTGACGATACTTTCGGTCGCTACTATATTTTAATTCGGTTCCATTTCATTTCGTATTAAATTGAACACTCTTATTTCTATGGAGTCAAATTTGACCCGGAATGGAGTCGGCCGGGAGTTTACTCTATTCCGAGTTAAAGTGACTTGGATTTCGAATTAACTTTACTCGAAATGGTGTGGCGCCAACTGAGAATTGAATCAAAGTTCCTCGGAAATCCAAGTCATTTTAATTTGTAAAAAAGTAAGCTCCCAGTTGACGCCATTTGGAGTCAAATTTGACTCCACAGAAAACGAGTGAAGAGACATTTAGGTCATTTCACCGCCTGAGATACATGTACAACCGGTGACATCTGATTAAAACTTTAAAAAAATAAAAGTTACTTCGTGCACTTATTTTATTTGATGAGTTGTGTCTCAAGAAAGCACTTCATAAAAGACAGATATATGTAACATGATGACATTTCATAACGAACTTTAATTATGTAATAATCTATAAAGACGCCGTGTCCATGTTAATCAGAAAACTATCGTCTTGATATCATGGTACAACCATATCACCTTGCCAGACAGAAATGGCGTACTACAGTCAATACTTACAATGAGAATGACATATTCAAACTAAAATTGATGAGACAAAATGTTAGAAAATCGACTTTTCCAAAGTTTTGTTGACGCAATGTTGTTCTCCATTGCTATTACATACACTTGCACGTGTCACAAAATCGTTACATCAGAAGAAACATACAAATATCCATCAAAATGTTGCTTAAATTTCGGAATACTGGAGTACTCGGTTATCATTTTCTAAATCATTGTGATATAGATTTAATGCATTCATTCAAAGCACTCCATTCAACCATAAGAATGTTTAATATATGACAACAAATTAAAAAGTTTATATTACCTCAACTATTTGAAAAATATTAATTATGTTTACAGTGCATTATAGATGATTCCTGGCACTGCGTGTAGTTGGAGTCAGCTGCTAAATATAAACTAGTCACTAAAGTGTGCGCTCATGTTTCCTTGCCACTTCAACGTGGCAAATGACCTTAATTATCGCGGCCTTGGCGAGTTTGGGAGCACAATCCATCAGCTCACATTTGGCCGACGGTTTTTCATGAAATTTTAAAGTACTTTCGCAGGTCCTTGTCATCTACGTCACTGCTCTGTTTATATGTACAAGTAGCGGGCTAGAGGTGGATAAACACGCGCCCTACTTTGGTCTGAGATGCCCGTGTGGTAGGCTATGCGACTACAACTTGATGACGAAACTCCATTAGTGCGTACGCGGTGTAATCATTTCACGACACGGTGTAGTAGTTGTTCATCAGCTATCTCTGAAACACGATAGTTTGTAGGAACCCACTTTCCTCCAAAGAGAACGGGAGTCGAAATGAACACCTAGCAGGAAATCGAAAAATAAAAAGCAAAAATTATATCTATTATACGAATTACATTATCTGCTTCGTTTACTAACCACTTATCTAAACAACAAATATTCTTCTTCTTCTTCTTCTTCTTCTTCTTCTTCTTCTTCTTCTTCTTCTTCTTCTCATTTGTCTTCTATGCTTTGTCTTGCTCTTTATCTATTCTTCTTCTTCCCTCTTCCCCCTCCTTTTACTTCCTTAAACACTTTTAGCATAATATACAATTTATACTGCACAGTGTATATAATCAGTAACTATAGTAACCATTTCTAGTAAAGAAACTAGAGGTCATAAGAGATCAGAGATTTGTTTAGGGTAGATGTAACCTGTTCTTTTTGTTAAAAGCAGATGTATAGAAAATAGTGCTTTGAAATTAAGGTACAAAATGATAGCGTTGATTACCATCTTACACCACCAAATTCACTTTGAATAACAGGTTTGCTTATTAATGCACTATCAGATATGATTCTTGTATTCGAGGTATAGATTGCTCCTTTAAGGTAAGATGATGCCTGTTATATATAGGATCAGCACGTGAAGAGGCGGATGGTGGTCCTATGGTATCATTACCGAAGATGAGTGATGATGATTGGGAATTTACGGTGGGATAAAGTATCGAAGTCTGCGCCACAAATTGAAGGGGAACGAATTCCTGACAAGCAACTGAAATGTATCATGCACTGGGACCAACATTCTGTCATGTCTTGTTAAGAGGATTACGTACGAACTCACTATTCCTCTCCTACGTGGATACGATGTCATTACTTAAAGCATTACGGGGACTTCAACGGGACGAATTTTGCACACGGTTGTATTAATCAAAAGCGCTGAACGATACCTTGGATATACAAACGTGGAACCCAACTTCGAATTGTGATCTTTGACGTTAGGCCTACGATGTATTGCGTTACCGCGAGCTCACCGCTAACAAGTCTTGACACATCTCCAATCGGGGTGAAAGGCATGGTGGTATAATTTAGAGGGACGCTGATCGAATTTCTGCAAAATTTCGTTGTGGATATTAAAGTTTGATTTATGACTTTAAGACATGCGTTTAGTTGGCAAGTGAAATAAATCAGTTCCTAAAAAAGGCCGTAACAGTTATCAACTGCTTTAATCAACTCACCAAGAATCATACAAACGCTATGAGGTAAAATTCAAACGACATCAAACGATCATAATTTATGATCACACTATTTGGGACCCGGAGGGTGGGGATGTTTCATTGAGACCTGAATAGCATCCGCGTATATATCACCTTCTGAAAATCACCCTAAACGGGTATTACAGTAAGATTAATTTTGATACCCTAAACGGGGAAACCCGTCTATCACATCTGATCTTATTAACACCAAGTTAAATCCCAAGTATAGTTTTGGTAAATGGTAAAAAATGACATTCTTTGCAATTATGTTTTGTTTTTGTTTTACCTATATGATCTATTAATACCTGAAAATTCCTCGCTCTGAAACTTTCCCATTTTTGAAAAATTAGTCAAAATGTACAATCTCCGGGGGGAGACCCCGAGATTTCCCGTAGGTAATGAACATACCACTAGATGCTCCCATTTAATTCAAACATCATAATTTTTCACTATAAACAATTTTTAATAGGTTTGATGTTGTTTTCTGATGTCTGGGGTGACAATAGAATACTTTGTGACAGATTGACCAAAAATTTGTCTGATCGACCAAAACTGTACTTGCAGGACTTTAACGTCAATTTGATATATTTTATGGTATATCATATCCTGCAGCGCATGCCTATTTGATGAATTTGTGTCATCACCATAGACCCTTTTAAAACCAACAATGTGAATTGAAGAAAAAAATGACTTGATACCCCTTTTCTTGATTTGTGCTGGGGTTTTTTTGATACCCTAAACGCGAAACCCGGGTTACGCACCTAATGCTAGGAAAATGTACACATTTTAACTGTTTTTGTATACATGGATGCTATACCCATCTCAATAAGACACGTCCCCGGGATTTGGAGCATGATCAAGTTGGTTATGATCATCATCCATGTATTTGTCTCGCATGGACAGAGATGGCGCACTTACGCTTATCGAGTTTAAGTGGATTCGCAAAATCTAAGGTTGCCGACTTTTGAACGAATAATTTTAGTAACGATTTCCTCATCAAATAATTAATGATAATAAATCATTTCTCTCAAATTTGAACGATATGATTTTATATTTCCATCATCACAACCAGCTCAAATTACTACCATTTTATACGCGTTAGTATCCTCGTAACGGAATTAGTCTTTATTTATTCATCTGGCAGTGTTATCGTCAACATTGCCTCACACCATGAAGCAATAATTTATAACATGCGAACAAAATTCCAAAACTGAGACGAAACACTATTTTCGCCTAATAACCACGTCGACGCAAGGTTTCCTGTACATGGGTACATAATGAAAAATGACAACTGTTTGATCTTTCATAAATTAAAAACTATACATCAGATGGGTTATCTGAATAGTGCATACAGTTTTGTTAGAGGTGGCTTGAATGTGATATCATAAATTAGTTTCAAGAAATTCATGCTTATTTTTTGAAGTTAGGTTCGCGGTTTTGCTCAATGTCCAACCCCCTGTACCAAGTTAAAACTAATGTACGGCAGGCAGGTGTGTATCTTAGTGTGTGTTTCATTTAAACAAAATAGCCATGGCCAACGACTGTGAATACCACACCTTGTAAGCAAGGTTCTTGTCCAGGTCTAGGGTAGATGAATGCTTTATTAATCATTCACGGCGAATTTAACCGTTCACTTTTAGTCTCATGAATAATTAATTTAAAAAATCATCTACCCTAAACCTGAACGAAAAAGTTGCTCGCTATAGCTTTCAATGTGTGGTATTCACAGTCAAAGAAAGAAAGAGAAAAAGAATTAAAAAGAAGAAAGAATTCAAAAAAGAAAAGGGGAGGAAGAGGGGCATTAGGAAAGAAGAAAGAACGACACAATAGAAGAGAAGCAATGAAGAACGGAACGGAAGAAACAATGAATGAGTGAAAGAAGGAATTTAAAAAAAATGGATGGAAGGAACTAAAAAGGGAGCGTAAAGGACAAAGACAAAAAGAAAACGAAAGTAAGAAAGGAAAGGAGAGTACAAAGATAGGGGAAATTTCCAAATACGTGTACGTTATAGTGAACAATCTAAAAGTTGTGAAGGCATTCAAACTGTTACATGTTGCACAAAAGGAAATGTGTGGTGTCAGTACAACAATAGATCGGAGTGTGTTAGGTCGGTCTTTGTCATTTCTGGTCATTTCTTTAACAGAAAAAAAATATCATATATTAAATAGTATACCAGAATTTCACACAATTCTGTGACGATTTGTTAGGGTATTTATACCTACTACAAACAAATCTTGTACAACAAAACTGCCAACTACGAGAAAGTGTATTGCCCATACGTAAATGGCGTCAGATCATTGTACATAGAAATCACATCGAAAGAATTGGGTCCGATTGCACGGTAGTGGTGAAATGTTCATCACATTTAAACAATTACAGGAGATCTGTATTTTCCGTCGACTGCCTCATGGGGATACATCTTGCTTTGACAGTAAACACAACTACGCCGTCCTAATTCCAGGTTGAAATTCAGAGACAAGACATAACATTTATGCATGCTGAAGAGTTTACTTTACTTTAATCGGACGTCTTTGCGAAACCCCGCTTGGGAGATCGGGCGGCATTTCCCGCGTGGTTCCCCAGGACGGTGCTGTAAAGGCAGTAGTATTTATTTGCGCGACACCTGCGGATAGGCGGCGCCCAGTACATACATGGCCGGTTTCCGGAGTCTCGCGAAGAGGGCTGGGATAGCAATTATGTCTGGTGGAGAGATCACCGTGGTCGGTTCCGAGCACGGTATTGTTGCGCAAAACAACACGAACATCGACAAGACGGAGGAGGGCGATGGATCAGGAATAGAAACGGTCGAGAGGTTTCTGCGTATATATGCCAAGTATCAACCGGCACTCTCCTCTTGCCAAAGTGTCCAGCGTTCATCAATTCGATCCTCGCCATATTATTGAATGTATAGCCCTTAAAGGGAAATGGCAAGATTGGGAGTAGTCCTCAATTTAGGATACAATGCTCCAAGAGTCAAATATACTGTTTAGAATTCCTGCTTTTAAATTTCATGGTGTTACATTATTTTCCTCTCGGGTGTAAATTAATCAGATGCTGTGACTGTGACATTGGTTGCAGAACCTTTTATGGGATCAATGTCTGTAAGGGCCAGAGATTAATTCAATACTGGTAAATTAATGCTTGTTTCTGCTCAAGTAAACAAAGTCAAGACAAATCCTTCCAGCCTGATTATACACTCTAGCCAGTGGTATATGTACCAAACCATTCGTTGTTGTTTTGTTTAAAGGGATTGTTTTACTTCTTTCCAGTTAGGCCTGTGGTACTCATTTTGGATATGAGTTACCTTGAATATGAAAAGCACCGTACGATTTGGTTTGCCTTTTACACTATTATGCAGGTAGCCATAATATATTGTATGTAAATTATCACTGTTACCTTGCCCAGTTGTTATTAAGGATGACCTAATTATGGTGCACATCCGAAATGAGCAAATGTGTATAAATGTTGGATCATGAAATGATAACTTTGATGGCATCGTATTTTTTTTTTGGCTGTTTCATGCGTGGGTCCAGGGCCGTCACTAGAGTGGTGAGGGTTGTGACACCTCCCCACCCCCGTCTCCATTCATGCTCTTAGGTGCTAGTCGGGATTTTCATTTCGCCAGTCAGCAAATTGACCATCAGTCGGCATTTAAGCAGGTGTAGATTCCTATAATTAGCGTGACAACGCCCTTGGTCAGTGTTGGTCAGTATAATGGGGCAGGTCATACTCACCCAACTTTAAAGCAATGGTGACCATCGTCCTAGTTATTAGGCAGGATTAAAGAGGAATGAAATCCAGTCATCTTTTTGCATTCAGAAAATCCATAATAATAAGAGAATGAAACTGGTGAATATTTGAGCAAATTTGGCTGAACCGTTCAAGAGTTATGAATATTCAAAGTTCATTTAATCCTTATTGAGGATTTTTGAATTGGCAAATCTGCCACTTGTTGTGATAAGAGTATGGATAACTCCTCGTTGACTTTGTACACAAATTTCCACAGATTTTCACTTTTCTCAGATTTCAGCTGAGAAGGGGAGCTAATTCTTTAAAAAAGGGCATAATTATTATTTCTCAACAAGCAAGATGACATTGGATTTTTGTAGTCTTAAAACAAAACAAAAAAGCATTTCGACCACCAAAAACCTTATAATGACCATTAATTCATGATTATATGGCAGAGTTTGGTAACCCCAATAACTTACAAAAAAAATCTGAGTCAAAGCATGACCTCACTTATGCAGCGGAAAATCTGAGTTATTATTTTCATTTGCAGTTTGTACGAACATTTGATTTGATAACCCGAAAAAGTGATGGATCAGAAATAAGAATGAACTCTGATGTACCTGAGAAATTGAACGCGTAAACTGCATGTGTTCTAAGATGTCTCATCCAATCATACACGTCAGTAATGAATTCTTTCCTCAATACCGTTGTGTGATAGCGCCTTTCGATCGCAGATCTCATCGAGCAGTATGCCCCGAGCATGCGGCACAATAATCTCATTCTTTAGCGATCAGACATTTAACCAGAATGGGCAGACAGTCCATAGACGAATTGTGAGGGAGTCACCAGTATCAAAGTTAAACCTGAGACCGAGACTAGAACTAGAAACTAAAAGCTGAAAGCAGGTGTCTAGTCCGGTTTGGACATCACCAGCATGTTAACGCAAACGTGGATAAATTAAAGGAGGACTAAGAGTACGAAAAGTAGTCAGACAAGTTAGATTATTTTTAGATTAGATCAGATTATTTACGACAAATTTCTCGCCAATCTGAGTAGCTGTTTGTGTGATATCGTGAAAATTCTGTAGGGTATGCTTACCAGTTACACCAACTGCAATTTTTGGCAAACACCCACGAATTTACCGAAACCATGTTCAAATCCAATTTTAACCACAGTTTCCGAAATATTGTGTTCGGCCAACAACGCGCTGTTTTCTGTGAAGAAGTTATCTGATGTGCACTATTAATACTATGTCCACATTCAGGGGCGTAGGCTGGTTTGGGCATGGGGAGGTGCACATCTTGCGGAGGTGGAACTAACTTGGTGTGGGGAGGTGCACATCTTAGGGAGGTGGAACTAAAGTTGAGAAAATCAGGCGTTGAAAGCAGAAAAGGTGGTGAAAATTTCTTTTTGCTTGCCAGGGGCGGAACTCCTTTGGCTCGGGGGGGGGGTGCACGTGCACCCAGTGCACCCCCAGCCTACGCCCTTGAGATTTTCAGTTTCAATATAAGTAAAAGGAAAAATGACAAAAAAGAAAACAATACTTCCTTGTTCCGTTGATGATGGAATTTTACAGAAAGTGTAACTGAAGAACACATAATGAAACACGATTATACGAGACACGATGTTTCTTAACACGATTTCTTGTGTGTTCTAAAAGATCTCCAGGTTTGATATCATAATTTCAAATTTATACATCTGTTCAATTCATCGCACATAATATAAATGTTGAAATATCTTTCATTATACGATTTGACATTATATCTTATTTTTTTATGATTTATTTTCCTAGACGAGAAGCAGCCGTGGAGATTGACGGGAGTTTCCTGGTTCGTATCGTCTACGATGACGTCTTATCATACGACCTCGTTGGTGCTGCAGTTAAAGTTCTAGGTGAGACAGTCCTCTACGATTATTCTGTTCACATTTTCAGTTTCCTTTAACCCTTTATATGTCCGTGCCACTGTGCTACTACCCATTTTACCGACCCCCCCCCCCCCCACCCAAATCCCCCTCACACGCCAGGTTTATTTGTAGGGATAACGCCTACTCCCCGGAGGACAACTCCCCTGGGGACGATTCCCACCTGACAACCCCCTTCAACTCCCCCCGGAGGACAACTCCACCCAGACAACTCCAAAAGAGGACAACTTTACCGGATGACAACTTTCCCCGAGGACAACTCCCCTGGGGGACATCTTGCCCGAAGGACAACTCCCCTGAGGAAAACACCCCCAAGGAAACTTCTCCGGATGACAACTCCTCTGGAGTTAACAATGTTTCCAATTGTAAAAATCTGAATTGTCCTCGGGGAGTTGTCTTCCAGGGGAGTTATCCTCATGGGAGTTGTCTTCCGGGGGAGTTATCCTCAGAGGAGTTGTCCTCTGGGGGAGCAGTCAGGTGTGGGAGACGTCCCTTTGGCAATTGTCCTCCGGTGGAGTTGTTCTGTTACGATTTTAAAAAAACACAAACATGCTCATGGCAAGGCACTTGAAAAACGGCAATATGCCTGGAGCACGCGAACGTACAAACGCTTGCGTGGCGTTGGCATGATACGGTATACATGCGAGTATTTGTGAACGCAGTTAACATTATCGGTGAGAGAGTTACGTTTCTAGCAAGTCGTGTTTCCTTTTATACCAGTCCTTCTCTTTAGTACATGCCTCATTTCTCATGCATTCTACTTCACTCTATATATGTATACCATCCATCTTATTCAGTTTCCTCTAGCTTTTTTTTCCGCATTTGGTATTAATCTGTTCATCTGTTCTCACCAGTTTACTAGTTTACACACCTTTGCCTACTATTTCTTTCCTCCGTTCATAATTACACGTCTCTTCATACCGTATTCATACTTTATAGACAAATACACTTTCATTGATTAATTTTAATCATTAATGTGCTTGTGCAGTAAATTTTTTAATAGTTGCTGTGATATATTATTTTAAATATTAACTCATTTAGAGGTATATCTATGACTCCTGGACACACACACACATACATACATACATACACACACATACATACATATATACATACATACATACATAAATACATACATACATACATACACACACATATACACACACAAGCACATATAAACACAGAAACACACACGTACACACACAGACACAAACGATACATACACACACGAACACACACACACACACACAATCGCCTACATTACTTACATCTGAACCAGCAAAGGCTCCCACAGATTGAGTTCATTGATTGCTTTATTATATCGACGTTTTCGATAATGCGACATGTTCAATTTGGTGTGTATGATACTGGGATCTTATTTCCTTCCCCCGGGAATTCTGTCACCGCGAAATTTACCATGAATTAGGAGTAAGACATCAGATTTCAACAAGTACACATGTTACAGACACAATATTCTGCCTTATATTTTCTAGTGAAACGGGATTTATTTTAGGTGGCTAGTTATCTGCCTTAAAAGGGGTGAGCGACCCTAATAAGTTAACGGAAGGGAGACGTAAATTGAAACAGGCAGATTAATTTTCAGACGCATGAAATCCTGCAGCATGAGACTCAAATAAATAAAACTAAAGGGACGCTTGATTTTTTTAAATGTCATGATCAAAGTCCGAAATAAATGTATATTTATTATATCATATAAACTATAACTCACGTGTTGTAATTGTGATATAAGAAATCGGTGCAATATTTTTGGAAGAAAAATGATTAATATAGGATATTGGAACAACTTCTTCAAATTCGTCGTGCCATCCATAATACATAATCTTAAAGGCAAAGTATTGCTATCACAACTGTTAGATAGTTTATACACTGGATATCTCGCTCTTGTTATCTTACGAGTCATTACACGGTTATGTTTGGGTTTTTAGCCAAGGGCTAACAATGATCACAGTTCAAAAATCGTCCAGAGCTACATAATCTTCCTTGGTCTAAGTGTCTTTGATAAGGTCTAAAAATGAAGCCCTGAATTTTCTTTTTACTTCAAAGTGACCAGTTAGTGCTTTAAAAGAGTGAAAATCTATGAGTATCCCTTTAACCTTGTTCTGATCTTGTCCATTTCCTCCCATAGTTTCTGTGTTCTAGATCTAGTCTACTTTATAATCCACCCGAGGAATAAGTCACACGGCATATTAACACATGAATACCTTGCCAGTGGCAGCCAAACCTTCCAAACTTTTGTCCATTTAAACATTATTATGTAGCTAAGCTATTAAAGTTTCACATTTTTTATATTGAAGTTCCACAATGTTAATTGTGACTTTAAGGGAGGAGTTTACCCACACATTAATGTGGATTCAATGCATGCAGAGCATTCATATACTACGTATATT
>JZLH01S0474656.1:117306-127306 GCA_001188425.1 Eucidaris tribuloides
TTTACCTGAAAAAAAAAAATCTTTTTTTTTCTTTTTTCTTTTGGAAAAAGGGGGTGTTTTAAATCTCAGTAATAGACTTTTCGGCTGCTTGGGCTGATCTTGAAAAATGTTAGACCTAGAATTTTGGATCAAAAATTTTATTGCCACTATCTACAATCTATAAACATGAACACACATGAACTATGCTATCTCAATTCCACAAGGATTTATTTGTAACAAATACAATCACAAATCAAGTGGTAATTTTCCTCATAAACTGTCTATTAATGACAGACAGGATAGATTAAAACTCCTGTACAACATAATGACAATAATGCCAAATTAACATACCATTGTCAACCTAGTTGGGCAGATAGGCACTCTTTTAGACTCCAATGAATTGTAGTATGTACGGACAATATAACCAAGTTCTCAAATGAGCACCATTTTGGCCATTCTAGTTCCACTGTTTATATAAATTTAACTGAAGAGCAAAGGAAACTTTATTTTGTCACATTTTGTACTTGTTTCTTTTTCAAAGATATGACCATGATTTTGCATCTACACATAAATGTGTAAATGATGACCGATACTTTTTCCATCAACTCTGACAAAATTATACTCAGAATTATATGAATGGTGCAAATGGAACCAAACTTATTTCATCACAGGTGTAATAAATGATGCATTATTATACTTGTATTGTAAGGTATAATTTGTTACACTGTAAGTGCAACTTTTGCACCATACACAAGATACAGGATAATTGTACCCAAATGGATACAAATGAATTGTACCTGTTTGCTTCCCCGAAGGTACTTGTATATTGTAAATTTTCCAGGTACATCAAGCAAGTTGCTGCCATTATGGCGAGCATGAAATCTTACATCTGTTTTTTCCGATTTCTTCATATGGCAACATCCTTAACTTACAAACATGAGCAAAACTTCAGTTTGAATATGGGGTGGCAGCATGGTAAATAATGTGCACAACACAACATTCTAAACAAATGTAGCAGTTATGGTTCTTTATCAAATTCCAAACATTCCATTTTTTTAAATCAACTTTGTTTAAAAAAGTAAGGAATTGAGACTTTCTGCATGTAATCAGAAGTGACAAATGAATTGAAACTGCAGAGTATCAGATGGCCTGACATTTGGGCCTTACAAAGATACGTAATGGGGTGGGGGGGCAAATACAAAATTGCGATGCCATAAGATCCCCCCCCCCCTTTTCCAGTTGGGTATTTTACTTCCACAGTTTACTCCAGAAATTGATTATTAAGTCAAAAAGTGAATTGATTGCAATACATCGTAGTATTTTGGCAATATTTTCACACATTTGAGCTTGAACATTTTGCTTCATGTGTATGGCATCTGGAGTTGAGCACAAATTGTACAGGACAAAACACCAGCCATCTACCAGCATTTTTTTTTCATGAGTGTGTTTTTCAAAATTGCGGAACTTCACGCCCCAACCATTCCCTAACCCTAACCCTCAACAAAGTATCCATTGTTTGCAATTACATGGCATTAACTCACTTGATCATACTGGTTATTATTGAAACAAGCCTAGAGATTGTACAGGAAATATATTACATGCTACGTCACTTCAGTGTACAATGTAGTTGGTGGTACAGATATTACAGTGTTGGGTACATGGTACTTGTATCCTTATACACTTATGCAATTCACAACATGTACAGGGTCCTGTCCTACTTGTCGTCCCCAGTTGAAGGCTGTATGCAGTGTTGTATCCAAGACCATGGGTTCCGAGACCACGGCCATCCAAAACACATAGGGTTTGTACAGGTGACTCGGACCAAGACCAAGACCGAGGCCAATTGGCCTTGAGGCCTCAGATACAACACTGGTACAGACTGCACATTATTTGATGCTCCACATGTCAGTATAGGAGGGGTGAGTGAGGGTTTACTAGCACTCATCAAATCAAATAAGATAACTTAAAATTACAATTATTATATACAGGTTAATATAATTTGTTAACAAAAACCACACAATTACTCAGGGTGGCAAATACTTCATCTGGTTATAAAAATAGGTCATCACTTCACAGGTAACCAACGTTGTGTGACTTCTGCCAGCTTCTTGGGCTGCTCTGTAAGAAACAAGTTAAAAAAAATGAGACTAAATTACTTGAATTGTACAATTATGAAAGGAAAAGACACAATCTATTAGGTCAAAAAGCAATAAATACAATTTTATCATCCCTGCCCACTTCCTTGTTGCTGCCTTTTTTTAACAACAACAAAAGTTTCTGCTGTGAAAATTGCACAGTAATACATTACCTCTTCTCTTCTCGAATTGTACATTTATCAATTATTATCATCATTTCATAAAGTGTGACAGTGAAATTTATTGTGTAGCTTCCTATGAAATCAAATTCCATCAGGGCTGGAGATTACTTCAATACTGGTAAATTTATGCTTCATCAAGTGCACAAATTCAAGATAAATCCTTCCAGCCTAACACTCTTGCCAGTGTATTTATTGGTATTTTGTTGAAAAAAATGTATATATATTGGGAAAACCAATCAAGATATAGGCCTGAAAATGTAATCAATCATACCCCTTACCATTCCCAACAAGTGATTACGTAGATTTCTGATATGGTGGCCTACATACTTCTTTCAAAATTATTTTTTGGACAATCCAGATTTACCCATTTTGAACCGAATGGGCAAAGCTACCATACACACATCAACAAATTCTAACATATTTTAAAAACAAAAAGCATATTTTATATTTCTGATATCAGAAATGAATTCAGCACAAAATACTAGTTTAGAAAACATATCTTTTGTTATGAAAACTTTAAGTTCATATTTTTGGTCTTTTGGCAGTTAAATGATGGTAGAACCTCAAATCTTGTCTTATGTAGATTTAAATACTAATTGAAGAAGAAGAAAATCTAACCATTTGGGAAGTCCTCTGGATGTCTTTTGATGTAGTCTTGAATGTAGAATTCTTTTTCTCCAAGCTTTCTATGCTCCCATCTTCCAATAAAGTAGCCAATTACTCCTCCAACAATTGTAGCTATTATGTGTCGATGTCCACCTGCATGACAAGACATATCAGAATACACAACACAATTCATTTTTTGTTCATTTATTTATTGATTTTTTTTTTGTTGTTGTTGGGGGGGTTCATACATTCATAGTATATGGGCAATTCCACATGGTAACAGGCATAAATAGCATGATTGGAGGTAGTCCTCGACTTGGGGTAAAGCTGTTCTAGAATCAAGAAGACTATGCAAGGATTCTGCTGTGAAAATTTTGTGGTAAAATGTTGACCCATTTTCAAAGAACTACCATCAGTATGCCTTGTGACTGGCAAATTGTATAGCTTTCTATGACAAGTATATACAAGTCTGAAAAGGACCACTGTTATCTAAACAAGTACATACAAGTCTGAAAAGATACCCTTTCAAAGTTAATCTTCTGTTGGATTAAACAAAAAAACTTGTACATACAGTATTCAAGTCTGAAAAGATACCCTTTTAAAGTAAACCTTCTGAAGTTCTGTTACCCTTTTTTCCTGATTTTGGCGATTTTATACCATTTTCACTGTACGTGCGTACATCAGCCGATCGTTAAAAATAACCCTTTTTACATGTTTTTTCACACACGCATGGTGTACACCTTGTAATGGCAGTGCCGCCCCCCCCCCCCCCCAGTGGTGTCACTCATATTGACCATGTGAACGCATGATTGTTCCTTTTTCGCAAAAAAAGGGTGTATTTTGAAAGTACATGTACATTCGCGAACATAAATGTACATGATTTTTTTTTTAAAAGGGTCCTCTTTATCGACGATGTACTCGATATTTTTTAAAAAGGGTATATATTTTTTGTGAGCACGAAAATGTGAAATCCTAGAATTCTTACTAATTTCTCGCTTAATTTAATCCAGTATTACATTTTTGTCATGTTTTTGCCTCAAAATATTTGACAACTCCGCTGGAAAGTTCAGGTCGGATCCCGGTTTGTTTACATTTCACCCCATTTCACGTCATAGCGTAACAGGGGCTTCCCTGGGTAAAGGACCGCTGATCCCATCGTTCTTTAATCAAGCGATATCATAATGCAGCCAGTCTGTGGAACCATGACAAGCAAGAGACTCAGGAACTTTGATATTTTGAAAGTGGGACAATTCAATGTACATTTCTGTTATTTGAATTCAATGTGGCCATGCGTCGTGAATAGGGGCCTGCTCTAGGGTGGAACCATTTCATACTTTAGGGAAATCTGACATGTTTGTAAAGGTTAGAGTACCTAAATCTGATTCAATTCTTCCAAGTTACCATTCATTTCAAAGCAAATTTATTGAGCTTTAAGATGACACCAAGTTTGATTTCATCAGAGTTTAATTTATGAAATTATGATTGATTAATTACACGATGGTGGGGGGTGGAGCAAATTGGGACACGGAGATTGGGACACGGCACCATGTTAAGTCTATGGGAGAATATACGGCCAAGGTTCATTTTGTGTTTTCTATATCTTAACAATCACTAATGTCACTGAACTATATTCATTACTCTTTCAGGTGATACCAAGTTTTATTTTATCAGAATTTAATTAAGAAAATTAAAATTAATTGAGTACATGATGGTGGGGGTGGAGCAAATTGGGCCATAGAGATTGCATTGGGACACGGTACTGTGTTAAGTCTATGGGAGAACATACATCCAAGGTTTATTTGGTCTTTTCTGTATCTTAACAATTAATATATCATTGACTCTATATATCAAATTAAAGCTCATTGAACATTCTTTAAAATGAAACCATAATTATTTCTATAGCAGTTTAATTTAAGAAATTACACTTACATGTAATTAACTAATTATTGCACAAGTTTGGAAAATGTATGAAACAGGACACGGTAAGCCAAACATACAACTTAGATAAAAACGTTTTAGATCTAGCAAGTGTTGCCATAAAATGTTTGCTAATTATGAATAGATATTAGTTCTACATTAAAAATACTTCATTGTGGTTTAACAGATACAATAATAAGGCCTCCACGTGGGTTTTGTGCTTTCTTTCTGAGTTTACGTAATATCTACCCATTTTTCAAGCAAATTTTGATATCCGCTGCTCCCAAAGTCATAAAAATAGTTCTACTAGGGGTATCCCTATGAGTTTGGTCTTGTTGGATTGGAAATTATCTGTACTTCACAAAAATGTGCTTGTTTTGGGGGTAGGTGCTTTGATGTAGATGTGAGGCCACTTTGAAATGACCCTACTTTTCAACGCCACTTTTTTGAATGTTTTAATTCATATTTCCTTTAGACCTGCCCCCACTTCATTTTAGTGATCATAATTGGAAAGATTGGACTGTTTCCTTTCAGAAAATATATACTTTTACTATGCTAGCATGTATAGTTTAAAAGTTATAGGGATTCAAGTCCGGAATGGTGCACAACACTCAAAATTTGCCAATAAAACGCAAACAGGCCCCACTTCACGACGCATGGCCATGTACTTTTCTATCATTTGTTTTCCTCTTATATTAAAACAGTTAAAAAGGAAAAGAAAATGTGGTTTTGTGTGTGTTCTTGAAATGTCAAAAAAAGGGTTGATTTTATAAAAGTGTACTTGAAATGAAAAAAAACAGGTTGGGAACTTAATTTGTAGTTTTTGTACCCGTTTTCATGTAAAAAAAGGGGTGAAAACTGCCGAGAATGTACTTGAAACCACGCGAAAAAGGGGGTATTTTTTGACTTGGGGAACGATCATGCGTTACGCCTTTAAATAGGAAGTGACACCACCGGGGTTAAATCATTCATGATTAACGTTAGATCTATCTGTCTGACTGTGGTGATGGACGATGTAAAAACTAAAATTAACTCAATTTTTTTCAGACAAAAACTGATCTAACGTTAGAGGGTGTCTGAAAGATTTTCAATTTTCACAATTTTTGTACCTTCAGATTTATTTTGTTTGCATTTTGTAGTAAACATGTAGCTGAGGAAGGCATGTTTCAAATTTGGGAACTAAGCAATGTTCCTATCAAAAGATATGTCCAGATAAATTTAGGGTCTTTTTCTTGCATGTTTCCTTGGGATCAGCACAGAAATGTAGCACACACGGACCTGTTCACACTGGTCTTATAGCTTCATTGGCTAACACCACAGATGAAGGGCAAGGGGTACTTTGAGGGCCCTGGCGGGGGTTTATCCTGTTGGATATGAGAAAAACAAAGTGTACAGGGGGATTCCCCATGTTTGAAATATTTTTCATGTAACTGGACTCATCTTGATCACCAATACTGTGGAAATGACGGAGCAGAGAAGGTTTGTTTTTGTTTTCTCGGTGTGAACATGTCCATTATATCCAAAGTCCTTTTGGGAAAAGATGGAGCAAATGATAAGCTTTAATTTCATACCAAATTCAAGGCCACTTTTACCCAGGATAAACATTCTAAAAGGTTGAAAAGGTGAGATTTGACAACAAAAGTATGACCAATTGACCATTTATTGACTTGTGCACACAGCAATGGGATTGTGCATTGAACATATGTATGTCATGTATCGCAAGAAAAATGTGATAGGCATTCAGACACCCTGATTCTAAAATAAATGAGAATCTCAGGAATAAGAGACAGATGCAGATGTCATCGGTCTACTTATTACCCGTACTTTGCATAATTGCCCGTACTCCGTAAGTGTAATCTATATATCTAACTGTTACGAGTACGACGCATTGCTGTGTAGATCTGTAATGTTAGATCGTAATTGGTCACGTAGACAACACCGATACTCCGATAGTCGATTTCACCAACACAAAAATGTGTAGCCCGGACTGGTCTCGAAACTGATTCCTAATCATCCTAGTTCGTACACAATTAAACAATTAACAACAAACGCCTTTCAACTCACCAGACATCATGGGTCTTCTCGTCAGTCCATTATTAACAAACGATGTTGCGAGTCCATAACCAGCACAAATAAGGGTATATTTGTTGAAAGCAGACACTTTACCCGCTACAGTTCTCGGAACATCTGGGATGCTTTCGCTCGCCATTTTGAGTCTATCGATCGAACGAACTCTCGCTGAAGTTAGTGTACTGTGAAATGGACTGGAGTCAATGGACAACCTCTATTTGGCCTACAAAAAGTTTGGATTAGATATCCAAAATATTAATGGTTTTGACATTATTCTCGTCAATTATAAGGGAAATGTATAAAATTTTGTACTTGCACTGTGTCTCTGTTTCATTTTGTATGTACGTACTACGTACGATAGTTCTTGCCCCAAACGAATTTGCAGGATTTGCAGGATTTGTATTATAATTATCATGATTACTCATTTTGCTTAACTCATTTGTTTATTGAATAGAAATTCGAAGCCATCAAAGATGTAGGCCTATTGTTTTCGTCCGTGATTTCACTACAGATCCATGTTTCGTGAGGCACCACCCTTCTCCCCCCCCCCCCCCCGGCCCCCCACCTCCACCACCACAGTGTGGATCTTCCAATTAAATTACTGGGTTCGCTGGTAGACGGATATTATATAGCGATAATTAAGTAAGAAACTTGGTACCCTTCGTGTATGCTGCTTTTATTACATTTTCGCTTGATCTTGACATATGCCATAAGATGAAATGGAAAAGGGATAGTTTAGAAGGGGAATAGAGGAAGGGGAATGGGAGATGAAATGACAAGTGACGATGAAGAAGAAGATCAAGGGGAAAGGGGAGGAGAAAAAGAAGAAGAAAAAGAAGGAGGAAGAGGAGATAATGTTGATGACAACGACGACGACGACGATGATGATGATGATGATGATGATGATGATGATGATGATTATGATGATGATGAAGATGATGATGATGATGAAGATGATGATGATGGTAATGATAACGATCATGGTGATGGTAACTATGAAGATGGTGATGATGATGAGGAGGAGGAGGATAATGATGATAATCGAGAAGATGTCGAAGAACTGGTTGTAGAAAAGTAGCACAATACTTTATTATAGACATGACCATCAAAATAAATACTCTGGTCCTGCGGCCACCATAGACTCATACAAATGAGCAGTCGGGATATGGAATGCAAGGCTTACCACTGTAGTGTTAGCACCATCAGTAGCTGTCGTCCATGCTTGCCCTACCTGGCATTACAGGAATGCATCCTCCTTAGCTTCAAGGCTTGACATAAATTATCCACCCTCGGTTTTTACTCCCAAATTTACCATTTCGTTTGCATATTAAGCGGCTTTCTCGGGGATGGATTTCCTTCATCTCTATCACCTGTCGACACATTACACACACCATCCCAGTTTAACTTTTACAATTTACATTTACTTTAACTATTATAGAAAAGCTGCTATCATCTATCATAGTTATGTATTCAAGATTCAAGACCAGTAGTAGTAGTAGCAGCAGCAGCAGCAGCAGCAGCAGTAGTAGTATAGTAGTAGTAGTAGTAGTAGTAGTAGTAGTAGTAGTAGTAGTAGTAATAATAATTGTGCAAACAGTAGTAGTTGTGCAAGTAGTAGTAGTTGTGCAAGTAGTAGTAGTAGAAGTAGTTGTGCGAGTAGTAGTAGTAGTAGTAGTAGTAGCAGTAGTAGTAGTAGTAGTAGTAGTAGTAGTAGTAGTAGTAGTAGTAGTAGTGTGCGTAGTAGTAGTAGTAGTAGTAGTAGTAGTAGTAGTAGTAGTAGTAGTAGTAGTAGTAGTAGTAGTAGTAGTAGTAGTAGTAGTAGTGGTAGTGGTGGTGGAGTAGTAGTAGTAGTAGTAGTAGTAGTAGTAGTAGTAGTAGTAGTAGTAGTAGTAGTTGTTGTTGTTGTTGTTGTTGTTGTTGTTGTTGTTGTTGTTGTTGTTGTTGTTGTTGTTGTTGTTGTTGTTGTTGTTGTTGTAGAAGTAGTAGAAGTAGAAGAGGTAGTAGAAGTAGAAGAGGTAGTAGAAGTAATATTGGTTAATGTATTAGTCACCATAATGGCACTAGTTACAGAAATAGTAGAAAAGTAGCAGTGGCGACATCAAGGGGGCATGGGGCATATTCCCCCCTCCCACCGTAAGAAGTTCTGCCCCCACCCCAGAAATTTTGAAGACTGAAAAAGGGTATAGTAAAAGCAGGTCCACGGTAAAAGTAAGTAAAAATGCTGTCTTAATCATCCTATTCAAGCTGGTAAAGTGCTCTGAAATATCATTTACACTCTTCAAATTTGAAAATTTTCTAACTCGGTCGCTGTTAGCTCCCTCGCATACCAGGTGCGATTCTAAGGTGGGATTAGGGGGCTCAAGCCCCCCCCCCCCCCAAAAAAAAAAAAGTTTTGCAACAAAAAATTAACAAATTAATAATTGATTAATAAACTGAAGCAATCGAGCAAACACTTAAATATTGATAAAAGATATACTAATCTATATAATTTTTTTATATAGTTGATACAATGTAGGCAGGTAGTGCTTTCCCTCCACTGACCTAGGTCCAATTTACGTTAAGTAAATTGCATGTACTGTACGCATAAATTGTACAATTTGTGTATATGTTTTTCCGTATTTACTCAAATACAGATTTTTACATAATTTCTGTGCATCTTTTTTAAAAGACCCAACAACAATCACTAACAATCTTGATAAAATACACTTATAAAATAATTATGTGATTACCATGCTTAGAAACACGTCCTTTTAATGCGTATTTTCACAAAGTCCCCACCATGGGGGGGGGGTAATCAACACCCTCCAATCGCTCGGTCGCTTCGCTCCCTCGTAAATAATATTATGACTACTAAAATGCTATTTTTTTTAACTTTCTGTTAAACTTTTTGAAATCCTGACTGAAATTCCTAATAATCTTGATAAAATACATCAGTGTAGTTATGCTTTCAAACATGTCTTTACTCTTTTCTACGTGTACTGTATTTTCAAAAAGTTCCCATCATGGGTATGCCATACTCGCGTTTTTCCGTAAGAGCTCCAGTATAGCCTACATAAAATTTCGTTTTTGAACCGCGCCTGTCGCATACTTTCCGTACCTTGGGGGGCGGGG
>JZLH01S0474656.1:142438-163574 GCA_001188425.1 Eucidaris tribuloides
ATCACACTGTCATAACTAACACAAGATCATATTGATATTATACAATTGATGCACTGGTTGCGAGTGTGTTAGGGCAGAGACAGTGCGCGAAGTTTAGTCAGTGCAAGTGTTAGTAGTCAGTAGTTAGTGTCAGTAGTATAGCAGTAATAGCAGGAGGAGGAGGAGGTGGGGAGCAGGAGGAGGAGTAGAAGTGGTAGTAATCGTCGTCCTCGTCATCGTCGTCGTCATCGTCCAAGACCTCAAACGTTTACATTTAATTGTATAACTTCCGGACTTGAATTTGAAAACGATATCTGAGTGCTAGGTCGTTTTACAGAATGAGACGTTTCGTTAGAGATGGATAGTGTTGTCTCTTTAGAGTCATTTAAGGCGTCAGGAAGACATACGATCTTCAAGCAGGGAATGGCCACGCAGAAAGCTCGGCGATAACGCTTATTCGTCAAGGTATATACGAAAGGATTGACGGTCGAGTTGATGTACGACAAAACTCGACACGCACAAAGGAATCGACGAGTGTTGTTGGGAGAAAGAAAGTAGATATCGGTGAAGACTCCTGTGATCATTTTGAGGAGGGAGTAGAACTGGAAAGGAGACAGAAGACAGAAGAAGACGGTCCCGTTGATGATCAGCATCCGAACAACTTGATTTCTGATGTGCTGACTGCGGACACTGTGTGACGTCTGAAGTCCCTCGGTGGTGCTAGTATGGGGTTGCGAATTGACACGTTTTGTCAGGGATTTAGCGATGCTGGTATACATGAAAATATTGAGACTCATTACGAGAAAAAATGGTATGGTCTGAAGACCATTACTGACATGTTTGGCTATTCCGTTAATTGACTGACATATGCCGATATACGTAGGAAATGTGTCGTATTTTTCGTCGTCCGGCCAAATAATTTGGTAGAGATGCCAATTGTAATGAGATGGAATAAGACACGCGGCAAAAACGAAGGCGATAGTCCAAGCAATTATAATTGTTTTAACAGTGCGTTGTCGTCCACTGATCAAGCGATGTCGAACCGGTTTACACACAGCGTAGTACTTCTCCAATGTAACCAGCGTGACAAGAAATAAAGATGCGAAGAAACAGACATTTGTGACGTAATAAAGCAAAGCACATCCCCATGTACCAAGCTCCGACTGGTCATCGACAACAGGGGAAGTTAAGTACAAACCGATCTTGTCTCCTGACGCAAAGCACAAGAAACTGACGTCAGCCACAGCGAGATTTAGCAGGTAATAGTTGGTGACAGTACGCATCTGGCGTATCCGATAAATGACGAACATAAATGCCAAATTAACAGAGAGTCCGATGCACAAAATAATTGGTAGGAAAATTGTGATAATTACTCTTTCACTTGTTGAGTACTGCATCATATATTCAACATACTCAGAGTTGTTGCTTAAGTCAGATATTTCGATATTAGTAGACATTTGGATGATATCACTACTACCGTAGTTGTTCATAATAATGGAAGAAATGGTGAGATTAAGATTCGGCCAGTGCGTATCTAAGGATGGGTGGTTGACGGTGAGTGCGTCACAGGCGTTGCTTTACGCGTGCATGTTCATGACATCCATGTGTATGTAGCAAATCCTGACTTTTGTCTATAGACGACGATAAGAAGTTACATAGCAATGATGAATACAATGATGACTTGCATTTTCTTCTAATACCGTTGATAGCGTTTAAATTTTATATAAAAAATCGTTATCACAATAGTCATCATTTTTTTAGACCGTGAATAAGCATGCACATGTAGATCATATTTTCTAATTTTACAGTCCTTGATTTAATCACAAATCCCTGCGTGGTCCTCCTAATAATTACAATGGTGTCCGCATCTCATTCTATTGTGTGTCAGACATCATTCGTAATATCTTCCATTCAACAGCTCATCGGCAATATATCTTTTCACGAGCAATGTTCATGCGTTCATAACTATTTCGTTGCTGTATTCCCCGGCTGCAGGCTGCGTGCTGCTAAACTTTTATCCCTTTTTACGATGCAGTTTCTTTACAATTCTCAGAGCAGGCCGCAGTTCGTCTTGCCATTAAGTTGAGAGAAGACTGACGATTGTTTCTGACTAATCGTCATCAATATATCGATTATCGACAGAATTTAAAACCGACTGAGACAAATCGGCCTCCACCATGAAACTCATACAGTAGGTCAACTCACACGTCTTTCAAATTGACCACCATACAGTCCAGCTGTCCGCATAATTGGATCGCCATATGCACGGACAAGCAGTGCTCACCAACTCTACAAATCTTTTATCGAACCTGCCCTTTTTACTATTAGTTTGAGGAAGTAAAACTCTTGTTTTAGTTCGTTTGTTTCTATTTTCTGTCCAGCTTTTTTTTTCCTCAGTTCATTTTAGATATGTTGTGTGGCGAATTGCGATATATAGGCAAAGTGGCAATTAATTCTCGAGGGCTGACTCTTAGGTATAAGCCAATCAACTGTCTGCCATCCGGAAGATAAACATGGTGCTGTTTCCTGAGTGAATTATTTGCCAAGAATGTGATATGTGGTCAATAGGCTTCGTTAGAACCTGGTTAATATATATATTGCTACCTGCATCATGTCCCGGCCACACGAATAACAAGACTTGTCCATTATTTGGCAGTATATTAAATATTCATGAAATAACCACACTGGTTATAAGAACCACGAAAGACACTACATTACCCACGTCGGAGATGTCATGATGTAGCGGGTAGTCTTCCATGCATGAAACGCTGGGTTCGATTCCCGCCATGCGCAAGCTCGTCTATCAGCAAGCCGATTTATCCACATTGCTGCTCCGCACCCTTGACCTACTTTGACCTATAAGCCGTCCACATCAGCAGGCTGTGTGATGGCTTCTGTTTCACGATGGCCCGCCAGGCATCTATCAAACTCCAAGTGGCTAGCTGCCGTCAATTGTCGGATGTTCCGAGATTTGTAATCTGCCTTTACACAATCGATCCACATCTTATGCGGTCTGCCTCTGGGTCTCGATCCGATCCACAGGGTCTTCTCTCTAGTGCAATTTTAGGATATCTTTTACGTTCCATTCTTGTGATGTGACCAAAGTATCTGAGACGTTTTTCTTGAATGATGTCTATTACTGTCTTTTGTGCCGAAGCACCTTTCTGATTGTGGTGTTCTTGAGTTTATCTAGTTTTGTATTCCCTATAATTTTGCGTGGGCATGGCATCTCAAAGACAAGTAGTCTGCTTTCATCTGATTTCTTGAGAGTCCGCACCTCGGAGTGAAATAGAGACCTGGTGGAATCCGGGGTAATAATAATTACAGAGCATTCTGGGAGAGTGGTGAATGTTACTTAACCCTTACTGTACTGGGCTATTTGGCTTCATGAAAATATCTCGGCCGTCGACCGAGCGATCACGACGAAAATCGGCACGCACGTCGCCCGCCACGTACTCTATAAAACTGTATTGTCATTTTTTTTTAAGTTACGTAGTTTAATTAATTATGCTAATTTATGCATGATTTTTTAGTAAAATCAGTCTCTACGCCACCAAATAAAGCTCCAAATGTGCAAATTTTTGGTATAGATACTCTTTGTAGTGTTGTAACAAATGTACCACCAAAACTTTACGCTATCTAACTTATTCCTTATGTATTTTATTGCTTTTTTTCCAATTTCGTTTGTATTTTTTTTACCTTTTGTTTTTTATTGTTTTTTCGAGGAAATTTGTCGGTGGCACTGTTGCAATCATAAATGGCATAAAATTAATCATTTTGAATCAGTAATAGCAAAAATATTAATACATTTATGATTTTTGTCTGAAAACACAATTTGTATTGAAATTGTACATGAAATCACGTTTTTTGAGCAATTTTTGGTGCGACATGCACGTACAAAATCATGCGTAACTCCGGAACCACGTACCCGGACGTCGCGAAAATGGTCTTAAAAAATGCGGGAGATTCAAAGAAAAAAGTGACGATATGTCGCGGCGAGAGCTTTTCGCGTTGCAGATATACCGCGCGAAACGTTGAGGGGGTCTCCCGATCCCCCCCCCCCCACGTGCAATTACGGTTAAGTGGTTCCCCTTGGTAATAGGACATTATGATTAGATTATTATCATTATCATTTTTGTTATCGTCATCATCATCATCAGTAATCATCATCATCATCATCATTATCATCATCATCATCATCATCAACAACAACAACAACAACATCATCATTATCACCATCACCATCTTTATACGCTATAGATCGGATCAGAAAGTTGCCACAACGCGTCATCTGATCTGATCTGATCTGGCCGGCTACCTTGTTCAATGAGAGAGAGTTGGGTGACCCGACATTTGCTTCGGTGACAGAAGACAAAGAGATAGGGTGAGGGCTGTCCAAGGGTTTCCAGTTCAGAATAGCAATATTGTATTGGAGCCAGAGGCCACCCCAAAGCACAGACCTTCCACAGTGGCGTAGCCAGGATTTGATCTGAGCGTGGGTGGAATATGCGAGGGATCGAAGCGACCGAACCCGAGCGAGCGAAGCGAGTGAGGGGGGCAGGGTAAGGGTGTGCGATGGGGTGTCCCCCCCCCCGTTCACGGTGAGAGCTTTTGGAATTTTGATGCAATTCATCATGCAATTTGGTGCATGTTTTGGCATGTTTCATCGACTTAAAACAGTCCTACTGATTAAGATAAGGTAGTACAGTTAGGGGCGGATCAGGATTTTCAAATACAGAGGGCACAAAAAAATGTGCTCATAGCCTATTGCGCAAAAGTCCCTTTCGGGCGGGGTCCTGACTGTGGAAGGTCTACGCCTCTACGGCTTTAGATACCATCTTCTCCTGCAAACTCATGACTGTTTGACGCCATTTAGTGCAAAATTCACATTTTTTCAGTCACATTATTTTTGCTATTGAATACAGAACATACAATCACTCATGATGTTTGTGGAACAATGAGCCCCCAAGTAGATTCTGCCGATGACGGCCCCGAGCCGAAAAATATAAATTCTAATATGCGAGAGAGAATAGCGAGCGAACAAAAACAAAATCGCATTTTTACAACCAAACCATACAATTCTACCTAAACACAAACACACACAAAAATACACTTGGTTTCCCCTCCCAGGGTAGTAAAAAATTGCATTTTCACCTTTAAAAATCTACATATTTTCCTTCTTAAGTGACAAATTAATTTGAATATTTCATACTTTTAATTTGTAATTTGGGATAATTAGTCAAATTATGTATCTTTGGGGAGGGTCTGGTTACCTCTTTATAATTCTTAGATAATTTATAAAATACTTGTGGAAAGCGTGAGAGGGATAACCCTCCATGTAGAACATATTAATAAATTGGCTACGAGGGGACCTGTCTATTGGTGTGTTTTTAAGATCATCTTGTTGCAGTAAAATGAGAGGTTATGTGACCGATTAGACCTAAACATAAACAACATCAGCATAATGAGGGAGGACAGGGTGTGAGAATATTTTGCATTTTCATCTTCAAAAATGTACAATGTTGCCTTTTTTTTTTAGTATATTTGGTATCTTACATGAAAACAGTAAACCTCGAGTCCAGAATTGCAGAAATTCCTAAACATGAAGCTTAAGGTACTGGATGATTTTTTTTTTGTGCGTGTGTGTTTGTGCAGGCGTCGATCCCAGGAGGCGGCGCCAATGTAAATATTTGGGGCAAACATATTGTTTTGCCATGGATTTAAAAAAAAAGCTTGAAAATTCTTAAAACTTAATGCAGTAACATACATAATTACTTTTGCGGCGCGCTTTGCTCGAAAAGAAATTGTTATTTCATACAGTTTTGCGCGAAAATTTTGACATTTTAACTACGCCAATGAACATATTTGAGGACAATCATATTGTTTTGCTGCCCCCAATCTGACATATTGAAAAATTCTTCAAGCGTAATGCAAAAGTATGTTTCAAAAGCAGCCCAAGACAATATAAAACCATTAAACTTGCACAATATTCAATTTTGCGGCGAGCTCTGCACGAAAAATGTCAGACTATAGGCCTACTGCAATTTTGACAGTTGTTCTTATCACGCCAGTTTTGGAAGTTAACATATCGTTTTGTCCCCCGAGACAAAAAGACATATAATTGAACAATTCTTAAAACGTAATACTACAAAACACTACTAATTACACACAATATTCCTTTTTGAAAATTTTTCAAATTGCAATTTTGCGCGCACATTAGACATTTTTTGTATTACGCTACTAGAAACATTTGGGAGCAAACAGTGCATCCCCCCCCCCCAAATGACAACTTAATAAAATTCTTACCTAATACAAGAATATGTTTAAAAATTGTCTGCGCAAGACACTGCAAAATATTAAACTTACACAATACTTGTATTCAATTTTGCGTCGCGATCTGCACGAAAAATTGTTAACCTATAAATGAAATTTTGCGCTGCGCCGAAAATTTTGACATGTTTCTTACCACGCTTATGAAAATATATATATCTCTAAATCCGTGCCTGATGTATATTGCTGTAGATATTTCAACAGGAAAAAAAACAAAGAAATGAAGACGGCGGCTTCACATTACGTTGTTATTGTTGTTGTTGGTTTTGTTTTGTTGTTGTTTTGTTTTTTTCGGGGGAGGGGGCAAATTTTAAGAGGGCGACCACCCCTCGCGCCCCCCCCCCCCCCACCCTTGGCTACGCCACTGATCAGATTATTATTTAAATACCTTCTTATCAGTGGGTTAATAACCGCGACGTTCTTCAACTTTTGGTAGAATTTACGAGAACCCTTTTTTGTATCGCAATAACTGAAAATGAAAGCGTAGGGGTAGACAGAAACGTAGGGCAACTCATTCAAAAGTATAGCTTTCAGTTAAATTTACTAAAAGTAAAACATGTCTGAGCTGTCACTCAGCTAATTGTCAATTCGAAAATGGAAGCTCTATTTTTTCACTTCGTGTATTTCATTGCAGCCTGCATTATTTCCTCAATTATACACGGATTATTGCTCGCACATACACACACAGACAAACAGACAGACAAACAAACGAGCACGAACACACAGGAACAACATTGACCCAAATTCATAGCAGACAAGCAATTCCCATTTCTATTTTATACGATTTTCTTACAGTCATTAATTTTATCAACAGGGAAAGGGGTTTAACTTTACCACCAAGGTGGTGCGCTATGGTTATATTATGTAGATGGACCCAAAGCCTATTTGCATATTGCAAAAGATTATTATTTCTGTCTCACACCACGAGTTTCATCCCTTCCTTTGTTGGCTACTTGTCTAGGCATAAATTATTGATATTGAAGACAGAAGAAGGATGAAATATAGAAGGAGTATCATAGCTAGAGTTACAGAAGAAGACATAAGAAAGACAGTTACACTGCATGAAATCTACGTATTGTCTGGGATTCGAAATATTGTGTTAAGATAAATAATCAAGAACCCCCCCCCCCCCCTAATTACATACCACACATACACAGACACACAATCGCACACACACACACACACACACACACACACACACACACACACACAACACAACACACACACACACACACACACACATACACACTCACACACATATACACACACACACACTCACACTCACACACACACACACACACACACACACACACACACACTCACACACACACATACACATACACGTACACATACATACACAGAGTACATAAATAAGCTCAGTTCATGACTAAGTACTGTAGAAAAGGCTGGGTATGATGTTTCGTGTATTTAACAAAAATATTAAAAAGCAAAATATACAGATATGTATGCATGTCCATATATAATTTGAAAGACAAAGAAAACAAAACCACAAACAAACACATTATACAACACGATACGTAAAATCACAGTGATATTCAGGAAGTTTATTTTGACGCTGTTAAAGTAATTCCATTTATAGATTTATATATTTATTGGTCTATTCATTAATTTTTCAATTTCTTATTTATTCCTAAGCTTTAAACATCAATTTTATAGTAAATGACTGTGACAATTAATAAAATGTGTTTGTTAGTTCACTTACCTAATCATTACATTGTTCATTATAGTTGATATTTCTATTGTGCTAAAAGTTTGAACATTGTAATTTACGTTTAATGTTTCAACTGAGATTATGAGCATTTACACTTAAGTAGCCGTTTTAATGTTTTAATTATATATGCGTAAATTTCGTGTAAAGTGATCTTACGATTGATCAATCGATTCATTCATTGACCGAAAGCTTGCGTTTTCATGTACAAAAGCAACATTTGCATTGACATCAAATTGACATACCCCAAAAATATACAGTAAATCTCTCTTATTTACTTAAAAATTACACTTAACAATGTGATCGACTTATACATAGTTTAAAAAAATAATAGTATATGTCATCTGTACATTATGTTTATTAAAGCGAGTTTTGAAAATATGCAGGACAGGGAAAATACATATAAGTTATATCAAATGCAAATAATGCATTTCATCAGATACAGTATAGCCACGCCTATTTAGGAATTATCTAATGATCTAAAACCGTTGTATCAGTCAGCCAAACCCCCTGACATTCTGCTAGTTGCTATATGATTTATGAGGATCGGTTGTTGTATCGTGATAACTGAAAATGAAAGCGTACTTGTATATGGCTTAGACAGAAACCAAGTGTAACTTGTGCAAAAGTAGCTTAGTTTCATTCATTGAAACTAAAACATGCCTTAGCTGGCACTTGGAAACTGTCAATTGGAAATTTTCCTACATGCATTTTAGAACAGCCTTCCTTATTTCTTCGGTTATACAGGGAAGATGATTTGCACTAACGCGCACGCACACACAGACAAACAAACAAGCGGGAACATACATAAAGACAACATTCACCTTAAGTTATAAAGTAGTAGCCAAGCAATTCCTACCTCTATTTCATACAATTTTCTTACAGCCATCGTCTATGAAAAATCGGTTATATAAATCTCATCCTTTACCAATATTTCGTCACTTATAGAAAGGGGTTTCAAATGTACCATCAAGGTAGTGAAGTGAAAGTGAACTATTGCAATAGATGGACTTGAAGAAAGTCTATTTTCATATTGCAAAATATTACCATCCCTGTCTTACGTGACATTTCTGTCACACACGCAATCACAGTCACACACGATAAGAATATTGTGAAAAGGCCAGATTCCGGGAGTAGCGCATTCCGGTGTCACGTGACACTGCCCTTAGAAACCGGGTTTTAAACGATCATTCGCTCGACAAAGTACTTGACCCCGGCGGAAAAGGGGTTGGAAAATCGTCGTCTTGAGTTATTTAGAATCCGGGTTCAAAGCTGAAATTCACCCCGGAAATTCACACATTTGATAGACCAGATATCAAACTTTAAAAAAAAATAATAATTTAAAAGATATTCAACAAAATACTGGCTTACGTCAGTTTGAGGAGCGGCTCACAAATCAAGGCAAACTTTTCAAACTGGCACTCATTGAGTTTATGAGCAATTTTTGCCAGATTCGGATTCAAGCATACCTGTCTACATATTCTGACTCCCAACAACAAGGAAAAGCTGATTGGTGACACAGACGATGGATGCAAAGTATTTTTTGCAATAAATGTGGCAATTTGCATATAATTTATATATTAGTAACACATATTTTCCGAATATTACTTCAAAAACGTCTTTATCGTATTCTCTAGTCAACAGAGTAAATGTCTATATGTCAGTTTTGGTGCATCTGGGTATATTTATAGGGAAAACGGACGTGTATCGGGTCCAGAACTATGAAATGTATCAATTACATTGTTATGCAGATTAGATGATCAAAAACTCAAAATTTCTCTAAGGAACGGGGTTTATCCGATTCGGCATCCTTAAATTATGTTAAAACTATGGTTCCCAACTCTTACACGGAAATGTTCCTAGAAGTCGCATTTTTGGAAAATGGCACCAGACTATAATTCATTGGCGTGTATTATTGTACACGTGCATAATACAGTCGAATAAGCGTGTACACCGCAATGGTTGTTTATTTCTCTCAATGTAGGAACGAATTCAAAAGTATGTACGCTGATATGCACATGACTTGTCTACAAACTTTACGTTGAGTGTGCCAAGTGTTATGTGTGAGTATATTCCAATCATCAAGTCCTTTTCCGTGATTGCAAGGTGCGAGTTATGTGTGTCATAAGTCTGCGTATTTCGATGCTCACAGTGATATGCCTAAGTCGAATCTTTTGGGACTGAAGAAAAAGCTTCGACTTTGAGAAAATTCGACTTATGAGGGGTCAAAAACAAAAGAAAATAAAGGAATGGGACCCAGTATAGACCTTCGACTTAGGCGATTATTCTACTTAATGTGACTTCGACTTAGGCGATTATTCTACTTATGTGACTTCGACTTAGGCGATTATTCGACTTATGTGACTTCGACCTAGGCGGAGTTGACTGAGTACGAGAAATCGTAGCAGGGGCGTCACTAGAGGGGGTGCGTGGGATGTGACACACCCATTCATGGTCGCAGTCGGCAAATTCACGCACCCAGTCGACAAATTCTTCCGCCCAGTCGGCAAAATGAAGGAAATGGGAGAGGGAAAAGGAAAAAAATGAAAGAAAGGAAAGAAGAAAAAGGGAAGGAAGAAAGGAAGGAAGAAAGAAAGAGAAACGGAGAAAGAAAAAGAAGGAAAGAAAGAAAGAAACCTACAAACAGTATTAAACAAACATGTCAATTATGCCTTCCTTCATCAAAAATGGCCGCTGAAAACACATATTTTCAATGCGAAAATGTCAATTTTTCTCACCCTGGAAGGGGAGCCCCCTCCCAGACCATCCCCAATTTATCGCCAATCAACAATCGCCACACCTTTTTTGCACACCAGCAAAAAAGATAAAAAATTATTTGTTATGTCAACTGGAGATCTAAATATAAATTTTGCAACGTATAGGCAGTAAAGCGGTGGGTACTTAAATTTGTATGGGAAGAGGTCGATCGAAAACACCTAGTATAGGGTGAAATCACCCCCCCCCCCATCCTGAAAACAAAGGGATGCCTCCGTTTACGCCCTTTGAACAACCGTTACAGTCGGCATTTTCATTTTTGCCAGTCGGCAAATTGACCATCGTACACCCCCCCCCCCATTCAAGACGGTCTAGTGACGCTCCTTAAAGGCCGTTTACACAGATTGTCCATCTACATGTAACAGGCACTTATATACTCTTAATGTGCAATGTACATTTATGTGATTTAAAATCTTTATAATATTTATGTCATTTCATAATCTTTGATTATTTGTATTTTTGATGTGTAATTTCTATTTGCCCTTAATGTTCATTTATATGTCTTGTCCTGGGCATTCTACTGTGATGTGTATTGTACTGATATTTCTTTTGTATTGTAATGTATAATGTATTCCTTTGCTGTTGCTTTTATATATGGCAATAAAGTGATGATCAAAAAAATAACACCAAATTTACGTTATGATTACAAGAAACTAATATATACTACTGATTTTTACAATTACATAAGTTTTTAATTACGCACAATCAGAAAAAGGTATAAATGTGTATTGTTGTAGATAATATATACTATATTATCTTCAAATGTTTGCTGTCAATGAATGCAGACTCACAGTTCATCTTGCCAGAGTTATTCCCAAGAACTATACAAGAACTGTTGAATATTACTATTTAGTTGGGGTTAATGTACACATAAGTTGTCCGTACAATACATGACCGTCTTATTCATTTGTGAAAAATCTGTATCTCAAGAGAATATTGTGTTCTACAACAATTAAAATCTCTGCCGTAATGCCGTGATCTCATAATAATAAAACAAAGTAGAAATTCACCCAAAACTCGATTAAAGTCTAAGGTAATACAAAACTTTTATATATTCATGGCAATTTTGCGATATAAAACAACAATATTTCTGATATACAAACTAGGGTAGATATTGGATATCGTCATTAGTACAGGCATGTTGATGATTATTATTTCAAAATAAATCCAAACACTTCCAAAATATATTATCACGCTGCAGTAACTAACACAAGATCATTTGTTTTACAAAAGAAGTACAGCATGAAGATTTTTGCTTTGAAATTATCGTATACCGAGACATTGTTTCAATTTATATGCTTAAAAGTAATTGGTTGACAATCAATTTCGTTCTTTCTTTCTTTGCTCGTTCATTTATTTTCTGATGTAAAACGTTCGCACAGAAAATCTTTTATGTTCAATTTATGATGATATTTACCTATTTCGTACTTCTTTCTACATTTATCATATCATTTGGTACTCCTCCTTCATACAGAGTAATCGCTTCTGTAAAATATTTCTTCGGCACTGTTAGATGAGGTATATACAATGTGAAAAAAATATTGCAATAAATATTGATTTAACATATAGCATGACAGTTTATCACTGATGAAAAAATAAATCAAATAAATTATGTTGCATTATGATACACATAACTTAAAATCATCACAAAATGTCATCAAACAATATCTACATTCTCTGACTCATATACCAAACAAATTTCACAAAAGTATGGTTTGAATTCGATGTTGTATATAAGATACCATTAATTAATATTATTTCAAATCATTAATGGCATATATGAATTCTCAACTATGTGAAATATAATGTTACGATTATATAAACGTATTCTAAAGTATTCATTGGGAGATCATTCTATGGCTTTGGAAACTTGCCTAATGATGAGTATATAACTAAACTACTTCTGGGCATTTGCTAAAGATTTGCCGTTGACTGATCGCAGTGTTCCATAACATTAGCGTAGCAAGAGGGGGGGGAGGGGGGCAGTGCCCCCCCCCCCAAAGCTTTTTCGGAATTTCTCGGTACAGCGAAGGATCAATATTGAGAAATTGCTTTTTTTAAATTAAATCATTTTTTTTCAGCTCTCGCCATGAAGTTATTTCTTTATTCGGGTGTTTTTCGCATACCGGCAAACTGAGTCTTGTAATGAATAACTATAATTGATGACTCGGAACGTTAGCGGTATAGTAAGTCAACTTGAGTCAAGTGTACTACAGAGACAACGTTCCAAATAAAAACGAACGCCGCAACATCATGCTGTTCGCAAAACATGTTTACAGGCCTACAAATTAAACTGTTGAATTGATTCAACATTTAGCAACGGTACTTTAGGAAAAGAATCTTGAGAAAAAGAATAGAACGCTATTTGATACCGGGGCACACTAGCTCCACCATGTGAAGTGGATGCAAATATTTTGCCCTTCGGCCCATTCCTCGTTCGACCAGCCAAATGAAAAGCCACAAATTGCCTTTAATTTGCCAACACGTTCCTATTCTCATGTACTTCGAAAAAAGTTCTTCCCAAGCAATGTTGAATACAAAACTTGTTGCATGATTATACTTATGTGTTCCTATTAAATTACAGTACTGCTGAGTGCTGATATCAATAATATCAGAGCATCAGAAGGCTTTGTTACGATTGTAGAAATATAACTTTCAACTTTCTTTGACTTGAGAATCTATTGATGTCTGAAGCGCTCGTTCGCTTCGCTCACTCGCGCAGACATTACCATTATTAGTAGAAGAAGCATTACTTCTTATAGTTGTATCAGTAGCGGATCTACAGGGGTGGGGGTTAGGAGGTTTAATCCCCCCCCTTGGGCTGCCAAGTGAAGAATTTGTATGGTCTTATTATGTTAGTAGATGTCAGGAAAACCAAAACGTATTACAAAATTTGTATTAAAAAAGTGCAAAACAAATTTTCATACACAATTCTCAAAATTGCGAAGCGCAAACATAATAGTTTTCAAATTTTCGGGGCGCTTCGCGTGCAAACATACGCATTTTTTTTATTCTCTCCTATCACCATTCGCTCAAAACAAACCTTACCAAAAAGCTAGATCCGCCCCTGTGTATTAATTATTCACTATCATCGTAAATCATTTAACTGTTATCATTACACAACATGAATATGTCGGTACGTCCGGAGTTTGTCGGTACATTCGGGTGCCTTGCCCCCCCCCCCCCCATGGCAAAAAGCTGGCTACGCTACTGTTCCATAATAAGACCGGAAGGCTAGGTTACAAGGAATTTAGGGGTATAGGAAAGTTAATGACAACTGTAAGAGAGTCACCTTTGTTGTAATAGTTCCTGTTATACATGAATTGCTACAGTGGTTCTGCGAAGAATGGAAAAAGAACTTCCACATGATAATTGTGTGCAAACAAAAAAAGGCAATTGAAAGCAAAACTGGCACGATTCCACGTTTGAGCCTTTTTTGCGAAGATGTGAATTAATATACAGTGAATTTTTCTAAGGATTAAGATCAAGAAAGAAATATATGGCTTGTGTAACATCGCAGAATATCCTTAACAATCACTAAACAGATGTTTAAAAACAGGATTAATAGTGATAAATAAACTAGATGTCAACTTGCTGCAACTTATAGTAGAGCAGAAATAGTAGTAGTAGTAGTAGTAGTAGTAGTAGTAGTAGTAGTAGTAGTAGTAGTAGTAGTAGAATTAATAGGAGTAGCAGCATCAGTATCAGTAGTAGTAGTAGAAGTAGTAGTATTATAGTTTGGAGTAGTAGTAGTAGAATTAGTAATAGTGTAGTAGGAGGAGGAGGAGGGGTGGAGGAGGAGGAATAGAGGAGGAGGAGTAGAAGTAATCGTCGTCGTCGTCGTCATCCAAGACCTCAAACATTTACATCCAATTGTATAACTTCCGGACTTGAATTTGAAAACGATATCTGAGTGCTAGGTCGTTTCACCGAATGAGACGTTTCGTTAGAAGTAGATAATGTCATCCCTTGAGAGTCATTTAAGGCGCTAGGAAGACATACGATCTTCAAGCAGGGAATGGCCACGCAGAAGGCTCGGCGATAACGCTTGTTGGTTAAGGTATATACGAACGGGTTGATAGCCGAATTGATGTACGACAAAACTCGACACGCACATAGGAATCGACGAGTATTGTTGGGAGAAAAAAAGTAAATATTGGTGAAGACACCTGTGATCATCTTGAGGAGGGAGTAGAACTGGAAAGGAGACAGAAGACAGAAGAAGACGGTCCCGTTGATGATCAGCATCCGAACAACTTGATTTCTGATGTGGTGACGACCGCGGACACTGAGTGACGTCTTAAGTCCCTCGGTGGCGCTAGTAAGTGGTTGCGAATTGATACGCTTCGTCAGGGATTTAGCGATGCTGGTATACATGAAAATATTGAGACTCATTACGAGAAAAAATGGTATGGTCTGAAGACCATTACTGACATGTTTAGCTATATCGTTAATGGACTGACATCTGCCGATATGCGTAGGAAATGTGTCGTATTTTTCGTCGTCCGGCCAAATAATTTGGTAGAGATGCCAATTGCAATGAGATGGAATAAGACACGCGGCAAATACGAAGGCGATACTCCAAGCAATTATTATTGTTTTAACAGTTCGTTGTCGTCCACTGATCAAACGATGTCGAACCGGTTTACACACAGCGTAGTACTTCTCCAATGTAACAAGTGTGACAAGAAATAAAGATGCGAAAAAGCAGACGCTTGTAACATAATAAAGCAAAGCACATCCCAATGTACCAAGCTCCGACTGGTCATCAACAACAGGGGAAGTTAAGTACAAACCGATCTTGTCTCCTGACGCAAAGCACAAGAAACTGACGTCAGCCACAGCGAGACTTAGCAGGTAATAGTTGGTGACAGTACGCATGTGGCGTATCCGATAAATGACGAACATAAATGCCAAATTAACAGAGAGTCCGATGCACAAAATAATTGGTAGAATAACTGTGATAATTACTCTTTCACTTGTTGAGTATTGCATAGATTCAACATACTCAGATCTGTTGCTTAAGTCATATGTTTTGATATTGGTAGACATTTCGATGATTTCACTACTACCGTAGTCGTTCAATGTGTGGAAGAAATGGAGACATTATGATCCCTTGCGAAGTGGGTGCGTCACAGGCGTTGCTTTACGCGTGCATGTTCACGATATCCAGTACATATGTAACAAATCCTAACCTTTTTTCAGTGGACGAAGATAAGTATTTACACAGCAAGGATGAACGCAATGATGATTTGCATTTTCTTCTAATAGCGTTGATAGCGTTTGATTTTCATTTAAAAAGTCGTTATCACAATAGTCATCAATTTTCTTTTTAGACCATGAAAAGCACGTAGTTCACCTTTTGTAATTTTACAGTAATCCCAATCCCCTGGGTGGTCCTAATAATTAAAATCGTGTCTCGTGTCTCGCTTTCCGTGTGTCAGAAATCATTCGTAATATTTTCCATTCAACGACTCATCTTTTCACGAGCAACGTCCACGCGTTCATAATATTTCGTTGCTGTATTCCCCGGCTGCAGGCTGCGTACTCCTAAACTGTTCCTTTTTTACGATACAATTTCTTAATTTGCACTTCTCAGGGCAGGCTGTAGTTTGTCTTCCCATCAAGTTGACAGAAGCTCACAATTGTTTCTGACAAATTGTCATCAATATATCGATTATCGATAAGATTCAAAACAGACTGCGAGATACAGAACTGCCACCATGCCAATCATATCGCAGGTCAACACACACGCCCCTCAAATTGACCACCATACAATCCAGCTGTCCACATAATTGAATCGCCATATGCACGGACAAGCTGTTCTCACCAACTCTACAAATCTTTTATGGACCCTGCCCTTTTTACCATTAGTTTGAGGAAGTAAAACACTTGTTTTAGTTCGTTTGTTTCCGTTTTCTGTCTTGTTTTGAACTCCCCTTCATTTGCGATGTGTTGCGTGCACGAATGGAGATAGGCAAAGTGGGAATTAATTCTCGAGGGCTGACACTTAGGTATAAGCCAATCAACTGTCTGCCATGAGAAAGATAAATATGGGGATGTTTCCTGAAAGAATTATCTGCCAAGAATGTGATATGTGGTCAATATCCTTCGTCAGAACCTGGTAAATATGTATATATATATTGCTAACTGCATCATGTCCCGGCCACACGAATATCAAGACTTTGTCCAAATTGTATTAATACAATAACCACTGCATTGCCCACGACGCTGGGTTCGATTCCCGCCATGCGCACGCTCGTCTATCAGCAAGCCGATTTATCCTCATTGCTGCTTCGCACCTCGAGGCGAAATACGCCCCTGGTGGAAACCGGGGTAATAATAACTGCAGGGCATTCTGGGATAACAGTGGTCGTTACTTAAGAGGCTCCCCTTGGAGATAAGACATTATGATTATATTATTATCATTATTGTTCTTGCTATTAATAGTAGTAGAAGTAGAAGTAGTAGTAGTAGTAGAAGTAGTAGTATCACCATCATCATCATCATCAGTATACGTATGCTAGATCGGATCAGGCAGCTGGCACAACGCATTATCTGATCTGATCTGGTCGGCTATCGACACCTGTTCGACGAGAGAGAGAGTAGGGTGACTGGACATTTGCTCCTGTGACAGAAGACAAAGAGTTAGGGTGAGGGCTGCCTTTTGAGTTTCCAGTTCAGAATAGAACTTTTGCATTCGAGGCCACAAGATCCAAGCCAGAGGCCACTCCAAAGCACAGCCTTTCCATTGGGTTTGTACACGCCCCTCGGACCGAAGCTGAGACCACCGAAAAATGGCCTCGAGGCCGACCTCGGATACAACATTGGAGCATGGGATTGGACTTTGGGTTAGTGTTAGGGTTAAAGCTTAGTTTATTAGGTGAGAGTAAACGTTGAGGTCACGGGTTAGTGTATGACATAAACGTCGACTCTATTATCGCCGGAGCCAATGTCACGGAGAGTAGGCCTGCTGACAAAGGTGAACGAAATCTTGAAAGATTGTAAGCATCCATTGACTGGTGAATATGACTTTCTTAGGTCTTCAGACTTCGAGTGCCTCGTGTGAGACGGTATAGATTCAGGAATCGATTTGCCATCCACTCAATCCACATTTATACTTCCAGGTCTACAGTTAAAGACACTTTTTAACATTATGGCAGACGCATTTCAAAACTTGTCAAACTTTGATATCTGACACTAGTAGCATGAAGAATCGTGCAGCTCAGATTTTTGAAACTGGAAACATTGTTGGAGGATGTCTTCTATGCAAATAGAGATGGGAAAATGGGGCGTGGCACTCTTTGCTCTTTGTTTCATAAGTTGTCAACTCAGCTCTGATGTGCTTGTTTACAACTACTAATCCATTGTGGTTTCATAATTATTATGAGGAAATGAGATATTCCCGGGTCTCTGGTTTTCAAGTGTTTTCAACTCATCCAAACGCCCCGCCAAATGCACAAGTTTTAGCGCAGTATTGAGGGAGATGTACTTCCTTGTTAAAGTGCGTTACGATTGACGTATATGTAACAATTTTATGTTTAATCGTACATACTCTTGGGTCATTTTTTTTTCATATAATAATCAACATAAATTTATATAGCGCAGCTACTATCTGTATATATTCAGCTCCTGTTTACTTAATTCTACGCAAAATACATGTACATGTATATCATATATATCAACAGAACAAATATAATGTTAACTTACATTTGAAGACATTTAAGGAGGGTGAGCTACGAATTTCAATGGGCACGCTATTCCAAAGTTTTGGGGCGGCAATGGCAAATGCACGGTCCCCGAGAGTGATTTTGGTTTTGCCATGGGGAATTTGAAATAACAATGTATCTGTGGAACTGCGCAGGCTATGACTGTGTGACTGCGTTGAAGCAGTTCTGTTATGTAACTAGGAGCATGGCCACGTAAGGATTTATACACAATTAACAGAATTTTGAAGGAGATTCTTTGACGTATTGGCAACCAGCGGAGTTCTCTTAGAAGAGGTGCAGTTGAAGTAAATTTCGATTGGCAGTATACAAGTCTTGCGGATATGTCTGAGATTATATAGAAGATATTATGTTGATTTGCGTATATTTGTAACATGTGTTTCCATATTTAAATTTGTATCAAAGTATACTCCTAAATTTCTTGCATGCAGTATCCGATGGTTTCACATCACAGAGTCCTATTCTTACACCCTCATTGTGAATTTTTGAAATCTGTTGTGAAGTACCGATGATCAAAAATTCGCTCTTACTATCATTCAATTTAAGCTTATTATCAAGCATTCAACTACGAATAAAACTGATACAATAAATGCAAGTGTTTCAATAATGAAACACTTGCATTTTGTGAACTACGGGCTGGTCTAAAGGATAAATATAATTGTGTGTCATCTGCATAACAATGACAGGAAACTTCAGGAAAATTGTCGTGAGTACTCTTAATTAAACTACTTGTGTATAATGTAAATAACAAAGGGTCGAGTCGAGAGCCTTGGGGCACACCAAAAGGCACTTGAAAAGAGTCGGAAACAGTACCATCAACAATAACTTGTTGATGTCTGTCCGACAGGTATGACTCGATCCAACACAGAGCAACACCATCTATACCAAAACATGTCTTCAATATTTCAAGTAATCTTGAATGCTCAGTAGTGACAAATGCACTACTCAGGTCAAGTAGTAATAGAAGAGTGATTTTCTGTTTGTCCATTGCCATCAGAATATCACTCTTGATCCTGAGTAGTGCTGTTTCTGTACTGTGAAATTGTCTGTATGCAGACTGATTGGATGGAAGGAGCGAATTACTATTAAGAACCTGCAGAATTTGTTGAGTGGCTGCACCTTCTACTAATTTTGAAATGTATAGTATTACTCACAGGTCTTAGATTGCTAAATTCAACGGCAAGTCCTGGCTTTTTCAGCAATGGTGAAACAAGGGCGACTTTCCATTCTTTGGGAAAATGATCAGTAGACAAGGAATTATTGATGATAGATGTGAACACAGGTAGTAAAACATCACTATACTGCAGAAGAATTTTTGTAGGAATCGGATCAGCCGAGCACGACTTCTTACTAAGTTTCATAACAAGTTGTCCAGTCTCATGTTCCGACAAAAGTCTAAACCTATCAAATTTAATGCCATCAGGAATGGGACACAAGTTTGATGAATTAAAATCCATTCCATCCATCATATCTATAATGGTTTGAATTTCACTGTGAATATTTACGACTTTGTTATGAAAGAATTTACCCAAGTCGTTCACAAATATCTTTCTATCAGTGTCACATGGCATCACTGGTTGTTTATTAGACACATTGAGCAGAGATTTGATGACAGTGAACAAATCCTTAACGTCATCTGTGTTACGTGTGACTAGATCTGTATGATAGTTTCTATGAGCCACATTCAAAATATGCAATGCTGCATTGCGAGCTTTCTTGTAATCATTCAGATCGCGATCAGACCTTGTTCTCGGCCTTCGTTTCTCTGCTTTTCTTCTTAGTTGTTTTGCTGCTCTTACCTCGTGAAATATCACTTGGCGTATTTTGGCATAGCATACTTTCTGCAAGATCTCTTTGAAATATCTCATTGTTAATACATGAGTATTTGCGGTATGACACAGTTTTGTCAGCCAATAACGGTCTACAATTATTGAGATGACACATAACAGGAATGTGATCTGATATCAGATATTCACATGGCCATGGTTGACCAACGATAACATCATCAGACTCTCGACAAATTAGTAGGTCAAGGGTATGACCATGAGAGTGAGTAAAAACAACTGACGAATTGAATACAACAGAGTGAATCAAGAAGGTCTTTAAAAGACTTTGATTCTGATGAGCTTACATCAACTTTAATATTAAAATCACCAGTGATAAGTAATGGAACATTGGACAGAAGGTGATCTTGAATGTATTCATTAAATTGTTAAAGAAACAGTGAAACAGACACTGGATTGGATTCTGAATACGGTGGTCTATATATTATATTGATCAATCGAAGATGGAACGATTTACATAATATATAATATTCAGCAAACTCAAAGGATTCTTTTTGACCAGCGGTGACCTGACGAGCATCGATTGACTCTCTGAAAGTAAGACCAGTTCCACCACCACGGCGACCAGTCCTAGGTTGATGAAGAAAGCGATACCCAGGAGGAACAAATTCTTCCTGGACTGCAGAGTCGCTGTCTTTATACTGTACTTGCCACTGTTATGTCTTTTCTTTTCGTTTTTTTTGGGGGGGGGGTGTAATTATAGTAGACACTCATGCTCATAATTATGGAATATTTTGTTGATACTTAAGTTC
>JZLH01S0474656.1:173388-183407 GCA_001188425.1 Eucidaris tribuloides
CAAACATATCGATTTGCCCCCAATAATTTTGACACCTTGAAAAAATTATAATATGCAAAGCAAATAATTGGAAAGCAATATAGAACCATTAAACATGGCATAAATATACCATAAAACATACAAAATTGTCATTTTTTTCGACGCGTTCCGCGCGCAAAATTCTATATTACAATTGTGAATTTTTTTGATATTTTTTTCCATTTTTGCTCCCCCCCCCAATCCGAAACATGGATCGACGCCCCTGTTCACCAAACATATTGAAAAATGAAACCTTGCATTGGCGTCATATTGGATCGATCCACTGCTATCAATCTGCCCTCACCTAACACTGTCTAACTAAAATGACGGAAATAACAAAAATAATAATTACCCAAGGTAGCCACTTCAGTCACAAAGAGTGCTCTACTAGCGGGCTCTGGATAACATAATTGTTATAATTACCCTTCTCTGTTCTAGAATGCCGAGCGCCTGGCTACAGAGCAGAAGATACCATTTTTAAAAGTCTTTGGTATGACCCTGTCGGGACTTGAACCTGCGACTTTCCGGACGTGAGGCGGACGCTCTAATCCTAGGGCCATCACGCCGGCCATCAAATATCCCTGCGCTAAACTAGATATACTTTAAAGAAAAATTCAAGTCTCATAACATTTTGGAATAATACTAGAAAAATCAGTGGAATTAATCAAATATGAATTTATGAAAACCACAAAGATCATTACAAAATTGGCAACGTTTTGACATTCACTGCGAGCAGCCGTTTTGTCCATAAACCATCGCTAAATTTTCATTATCTTGAATTATGTTAAATACATGTATAAACTTTCTGCCTGAATACATACATCACAAATCATGTAAAAATAAGTTTAAATTCTGAACATAGGCCTATATCCACAATCACGAGATAAAACGATAATTCTTCGGAGAAAATAAATAATTTATAATATTTAGATCAAAATTTAGAACAAAATAATGTTGGCACGGGGGGGCACTGTCATTACAAGGTGTACACCATGCCCGTGTGCAAAAAGAAATGCGTAAAATGCGTTTTTCGCGGTCGGGCGATGTACGCGCGTACAGTGAAAAGGGGTATCAAAACCGTCAAAATCAGGAAAAAAGGGTATACTTTTAACGGAAGGTTGGCTAACATTTACCACAGTTAAAAAAAATCTGAGCCACATGATTCCCCATGCTACCAGTGTCTTTGATGAGGTCTAAAAATGAAGCCCTGAAAAAATTGTATTTCAAAATGATTATTTAGTGCTTTAAAAAAGTACAAATCGTAAGCTGACCAGATTCACTTGCCCATTTCCTCCCATAGACTTACTGTGTGTACACCTAGGCTATTAAAACTCGCCCCGAGTTTTAATTGCTTATTCATGCATAACTTGCCATTGGCAGTGTAACTTTCCAAACTTTTGTATTCTAGGGTGTTTATTTGTCCATTTGAACACTACTGTGAAGCTCAGATATCAAAGTTTGACAATTTTTTGAATTGAAGCTCCACAATGTTAGCCTATCACTTTAAAAGGATATCTTTTCAGACTTGAATATTTGTTTAGGGTACTTGAATACTTGAATACTTGATTAGGGTATCGAAAGAAATCGACAGATAATTATTTGTTTAGGGTCCACTTTGAAAGTCCATACACGCGCATGGTGTACACCTTGTAATGACAGTGGACCCCCGGGTGTTGGCAATTATAAGAGTGTTCAAACCTTAATGACTTTATAAATATTTTGCCTGAGTTTTTCAAACTTTCACCGATATGTTTTCAGATTTTTCTGCTTCATTTTGAAAAAAACTTTCTACATTCTTATTTCTGTGGAGTCAAATTTGACTTGGAATGGAGTCTGTAGGGGATCTACTCTATTCCGAGTTAAATTGACTCCGATTTCTGAATTAATTTGACTCGAAATGGTATGGCGTCAACTAAAAATCAAATCAATTCTAGTCAAAATAAATTAAAATACAAGTCACTTTAACCCGGAATAGAGTAGGGCAGTAGGCTCCCTGCTGACTCCATTCGAGTCAAATTTGATTCGGCAGAAATAAAAGTGTATGAACCTTGAATTCCCCTTATTTTGTAATTTTTCTATAAATTTCAGAAACGTAACATAACATGATGTACTAGCGTGATGGCCTTGTGGTTAGAGCTTCCGCCTCACGTCCGGAAGGTCGCGGGTTCAAGCCCCGGTCGGGTCATACCAAATTGACTTTTTAAACATGGTGCCTTCTAGTGTCTAGCCAGGCGCTCTGCATTCTAGAACAGAGAAGGGTAATAATAGCATTTATGTTATGCAGGGTCCGCTTTTGGAGAACAGTTTATTTGACTGAAGTGGCTACCCTAGCCCTGGATAAATGAAAAATATTATTTTTGCTATTATTTATAATATAGTTAGGCAGCATATGTCATGATTTAGCAGCTACTTCAGAAAATTTGCCAAGTTTGAATTTTCACTTTTGTGTGTTCAGTTACATCATAAGGAACGACTTCCAACTTGGTGTCAAATTTCTAATGACCATTTTGACAGTGTGAGGGCGCTTTTTCAAAATGGCGGCTAAAATCAATGAAAATTGATTAAAAACTTGATTTTCCACCATTTAATCACAATAAAAGAAAGCAAAACACTCATTACTACATTGTAGGTGTAACAATATACATTTTATATTCACTGTAGGTATTATCCTATAAGTTGGGGGCGGTGTTTAACAAAATGGCCGCCTATAAGGTATTTTTTTAACCAAATACAAATCTTTCCACGCTTCGAATGATTGTAATTACATTCAAAATTTGCCAAGGCTGATTTTTCACTCTTACGTGTTTGATGACACTACAAGGAACAACTTTCAACTTGGTGTCAAATTTCTAACATTAATGACCATCTAGACTGTGAGGGCGCTTTTTTCAAAATGGCTGCCGAGTCAGCAAACACCCATTAAAACGGCTTATTGTCCACTTGTCTATTTTGATCATCCAAAGATGGAACACTTCAATATATTGTATGTATACGTGTCACAATTTAATGCATTCACTTGTAAGTGACAAATTTCATCTTATTAATTGGGGGCGCTGTTTGACAAGCACTCTGATAGGGAGTCATAAACTGACTATTATGCAAAATGTATTGGGTCACACTACTTTTGTATAAATTGCAAGAACATCGTTACTCACGTTACGTTCTGTCTGAAGACATTCATAGACTCTGCAACTTAGGATACTTTTCATCATTTCATGGAAACAAATTGAGAAAAATGATTAGATTTATTCATATGTAGTCCCACTTATTGCATTTTGTGTATGGTTGCTGATTTTCCTAGAAGGCAGCGTTTCAAAACTAAGGATAAAAATGATGACCCCCCTATTGTTTCTTCATAAATCATTCTGAATTGTTAGAAATAGAAACAATCAATATACTTTTAGGTAGCACAAACGGTGACCCACATTATTTCTTCATAAATCATAGTCAATCAAACCAATCAAATGAAAGATGTTTTGAGATAATTACCCAATTTAGGTAGTTTCTGGTTTGTCCACTTTCCTGTGGAATTGCTATTTATCATTATTTGGCAATGTATACGATTTCACATGAAGGAGGGATGAAGTTTACACTCAGATGTAAGTTGCACAAGGAATTAAGCCATTAACCTCATTTAAAATGTACTACTGAATGTGTATTGAGTGATTAATTAGTTGTAAATTTATTTAAAATCAACTAAATACGTTGCAGCAATCTACATGCAGTTCTTTTTTCGTCACAGCCAATCAAAGTACATGTATATGTATGCCAATGTAGACCACAACTACATCCTCAACACTTATCAATATAGGGCCTACATATTAATTATCAAGTATACTGGCCCATATGTACCTGATAATCAACTCAGAAGTTCATCATCATCCTCTATTTCTGTAGTGAGGTCTCTTATGTTTTCACACCCATATGAACATTCACAAGCATCGGTGCATATACCATCATGTTTTCTTGCAACCATATCCATTGTTGTGCATGCATCCTCGGATGGAATACCAACAAAGTTTAAGCAAAGCCCTCTGGTGCTGGTGGATTAGTACAGATAGAATTGATATCAATTCTCCATCTACCAATTTCCAAGAGTACTCTGTAGGGGCAGGAATGCAAGGGCATGGCTTACAGCACATCTTCCAAACAAAAGTCATGTAGAATGAAATTCCTATGTATGGTTTTAGAGTACTTCGAGTGTCGGTCGGAAGCAGTTGTTGCTCCTCTTTGCCAGATGTGTTGTAGAGTAGACACACATACCTCTCCATTTGTAGATTCCTGAGCATTATCTTGTTGAAAAAGATTCATTATCCACTGGACTGCCTGTGATTTGCCAGAGAGCATAATCATCGAACCATCTGGATAAAATAAGACAATGGAGCAATGAACTCATACTCTCCAAATGCATCCTTTACTTCAAACTCGGGCCTGCTTTTGGCTACAACTATTAGTCGAGATAGTATCCGGTAGTCGTCCCTCTTGCTTTATAGTTACCAATTGGCCTTTCACTTTGGCTTAGGTTCTTTGTCCAACCGAAGGTGTTGTTGTTTTACTTCTATGGGTCCCAGAAGCCAGTTGTCCGTTCGACCATCCTGGATGATACACATTTCTCAAATGCTTCTCTTCCTAGAGTGTCTCGATCCTCAATATTTTTGGCCACCGTTTGTCGGGGGTCATAGCGTAGGTTACCAGGTTAACCTGTCACTTTGCATGAATGGATTCCCCTTCGATCCTGGTGATTACATTCACCACAATGGCAGCATATTTGGTCATCTTTATGTTTTTCTCACCTACCCTCTCATGGTGAAGCGTGGATGGTTGCCTCCTTCGGTTCCTACATAATCCTTGATTTATTGGACTTTTCTGGCCAGTGAGGGTTCTTAAAGGCGTATTTTGCTAATGCAGCCTCATTACCCTTTATTTCACCTACCCTCATTTGGCTTTAATTTTTCTGTGTTCTTGCTTAAAAGCATGATCAGGATCTACTCCTGTAAATGGTATCATTCTTGGCGATTGTGAAATTTCTGTCTTGAAAAAACTTCCATAACTCCGCATCAGTAGTTTCTAGTTCATCGTGACGCATATCTGCACTTAGAGAGGACCCCAGCGTCCATAGTTGCACTGGTCATGGGCATGGAAATAAGGAAGCAGCTCTTCAGTTGTGGCCAGATGCAATTCTCAGCCTTCTTTTCCTTGTAGCAGCAACAAACATCAACAGAATTTGAACCTGGGTCATGCAATTTAATGTTAAGAACTTTCGGATTCCTGAACTCTGTGCTATCCAAAAGTACAATGTTGTTTGATTGATTCTATTTGATGTTCAAACAATTGAAAATGGTCATCAAAGAGATCTCACTACAGAAATAGAGGATGATGAAGAACGTCTGGGTTGATTATCACGTATATATGGGCCAGTATAATTGATAATTATTATGTATACTGAGAAGTATTGAGGTTGTAGTTGTGGTCTACTTTGGCATAGGCCTACATATACTTTGATCGGCTCTGATGAAAACAGAACTACACATAGATTGCTGCAACAAATTTAGTTGATTTGAAATCAGTCTACATTAGTTGATCAATCACTTGATTAAAATACACATTCAGTACAATACATTTTAAATGAGGTTAATGGTTTGATTCCCATAATGTGCAACTCACATCTGAGTATCAAGTTCATCCCTCTTTTATATGAAATCATATACATTGCCAAATAATGCTAAATGGCAATTCCACAGGAAAGTGGACAAACCAGAAACTACCTAAATTGGGTAATTATCTCAAAACATGTTACATTTTATTTGTTTGATTGACTTTGATTTATGAAGAAACAATAGGGGGTTATCATATTTACCCAAAATTGTGTTCCTGAAACGGTGCCTTCTAGGAGAATCAGCAACCATACACAAAATGCAGTATGTGGGACTACATATGGAAATTTAAGTTTTATGAAAAATTATCATTTTTCACCATTTTTTCCATGAAATGATGAAAAGTATCCTAAGTTACACAGTTTATGAATGTCTTCAGTCAGAATGTAACGTAACAATGTTCTTATAATTTATACAAAAGTAGTGTAACCCAATACATTTTGCATGTAGTCAGTTTATGACTCCCTGTCAGAGTGCTTGTCAAACAGCGCCCCCATTAAAAAGATGAAATTTGTCACTTACAATTAAATGCATTAAATTGTAACACTTATATATACAACATATTCATGAGTGTTCCATTATTTTTATAATCAAATAGTGGACAATAAACCGTTTTAATGGGTGTTTGCTGACTCGGCAGCCATTTTGAAAAAGCGCCCTCACAGTCTAGATGGTCATTAGAAATTTGACACCAAGTTGAAAGTTGTTCCTTGTGGTGTCATCAAACACGTAAGAGTGAAAAATCAAGCTTGACAAATTTTGAGTGTAATTACAATCATTCGAAGCGTGGAAAGATTTTTATTTTATTAAAAAGATAGCTTATAGGCGGCCATTTTGTTTAACAGCGCCCCCCAACGTATAGGATAATACCTACTGTGAATATAAAATATATATTGTTACACCTATAATATAGTGATAAGTGTTTCACCTTCTTTTTTTGTGATTAAAATGGTGGAAAATCAAATTTTTAATGTATTTTCATTGATTTTAGCCGCCATTTTGAAAAAGCGCCCTCACACTGTCAAGATGGTAATTAGAAATTTGACACCAAGTTGGAAGTCGTTCCTTATGATGTTATCTAACACATCAAAGTGAAAAATCAAACTTGGCAAATTTTCTGAAGTAGATGACAAATGCTGCCATTATTGAAACAGAATCGCCCCGGTATACGTTGTCTTATTCTCCCTATATTTGGTAATTTTCGTGGGTTGTGTTGCTTGAAGTTGTACTGACTGAAATATTTCGGAATATGTGCCTTTCTGGGAAGGGGAGGGGGTATTGATTAGGATATACACTTGGTAATTGCGCTTAACTTCCTTTATTATACCGATATACTGACGATACTCTCTAATACCACTGCTACTACCGCCTCCTACTATCAGGGGCGCACAGGGCGCAAATCCTAGGGGACGGGGCGGAATGGTCCCCCCCCCCCACGAATTTGAAGGTGGGGCGACAACATGATCAAATGTCCCCCCCCCCACGAATTTAGAATACATGTTGTGGCAACTATCTAAATTTAATGATCTGTGGTTGTTTTTTTCTTCAAACACACGTTATACCTTTTCCCTATCAAATAGTCCATATTTTCATGGGCCTGGCTAATACAATGTCAAAGTTCTGGCGCAGCTCCGCGCGCAAATTTCCAATATTAGGATAACTAGGTTCGCGTGAATGCGCCGAATACATGTAGTGCATAACTATCAAGAATTTTAATAGTCTAGTGGTTGTTTTTCTTACACACACTACATTTTATTTTTCCGTATCATATAGTCCCAATATTTCTGCATTGGCCTCGGTAAACACAGTCAATTTTCGGCTGCGCTCCCCGCCGTCAAAATGCCCATTATAGGATAATATTTTTCGGCAAGCGCGCACATTTACATATTGTGTTAATAAGTTTAATTGGTTTGTAGGCTTGCCGCTATGTTTTTTAACAATATTCTTGCATTACTTTGTAAAATTTTTCAAGTGTCATTTTTTGGGGGGGGGGCAAAAGCCCAAGAAGTATCAAAAAATTCGGCGCGCTCCGCGCCGCAAATTTACAGAATACATGCTACATGTATTAATACTAAGAATTTTTTTCAGTGAAGTGCCAGCCAACAAAGTGAACATGTATCAGTTTGTGTACACCGATATACTGTTCGTTAAACATTATTTCCAACTTTGTCACTTTCTCTTTCTTTTTTTTTTTGCGGGGGGGGCAATATATTTGCCCAAATATATAATAGCGTGGGTAATGTCATAATTTTCGGCGTCGCTTCCGTGCGCAAATTACAATGTAGGCTCGAGCAAGCGCCCGCCCGCCAAATTTTGGATTTGTAGCGCTGACGCTGTATTTTAAACATATATAATTTTCAATTGTCAGTTTTGGGGGGTGGTTTGGTAGGGCGACAAACCATTATGGATGCCCCATATTTTTCATTGCACGGTAGTAATAAATGTCAATATAGATCCGCTCGCTCCGCGCGTGCAGATGATGAACAGAGTGCACGTTGCAATGCAAAATGATAATTGTTTACGTTTCTTGCATGGTTTTTGTAGTGCTCTTGCGCGCTACTTTTTAAATTATTCTTGCATATACGTATGTACAGAATTTATCAATTTGTCATTTGTTTTTGGGGGGGGGTGCAAAGCAAGACGTATCAAAATTTTCGGCCGCTCGCGCGCAAATTGCAGTGATAAAATAACGCTCATATTTTTTTCACAAAGCCACTTCACGGAATACTATGCTGCCACAGGCGGCTGATCCTTCCCCCGCCCCCCCCCCTCTCAAAAAAAGCTTTTACGTTAAAAATAATTATTAATAAACTGAAGTAATCTTAACAACCTTGAATATGATATAAATCAGATATACAAATTATTAAAATATGTATTTACCATGCCCAGAACCGTCTTTTCGATGCGTATTTTTCCGATAAAGTTCCTTGCGTTGGGAGGAGTATCCACCTCCCACACCCTCCCTCTCGTTGATATGTCTCTCGCGAAGAACACAATTACAGTTTATTCACAATCTGGTCTGGTACAATCTTTTTCAAAACCTGACTACAATCCCGAACCATTTCAGTAAAATATAGAAACCTTCTAAAATATGTAATTTAACACTGTTATTTACTAACCCCATATACTTTTTTTTCTCAAAGTTCCTACCTGGGAGAGGGCCGATACCCCTCCACACACTTCCCCCGCTCGGTCTGATTCAGCCCCCTTGCAAGGTATGACTACCAATCTCCTTATACACTCTTAAAAAATGTTGCAAACATACGCACACAAAACAATTGGTATGAAACTTTATCCAATTCTGGTCAGTTTTTTCAACGATAATAGTGTGCTTTGATGAGAACTACCCAGTATTGTGCTTCTAAAATTACCCCGGAGTTGGATAACTATTTCTAACCACATTGTTGATATGTGCCCCCCCCCCAACATTTGAAGTTGTAATCAAAATATACCAGTGAAAAACTGTATACTATGCTAGAATCCGTCTTTTCGAATGCGTATTTCAAAATTCCTTGTCGCGGTGGAGGAGTACCCCCTCCCCCACCCTCCGCCGCTCATAATTAATTCCCCTCGCAAGTATGACTACCCCAATCCAATAATCTTGTAAATATACCAGTGAAATAGTGTATTTACTGATGCCTAGACACACGTCTTTTCTCATGCATTACTTTCAAAAAAGGTTTCGGTGGAGGGGGATAGCACCCTCCCTCGCCCAGATTGATCTAGATTAATTTAGTTCAGTATATTTCCTGGATATATCTCATTTTGAAACCTGTCTACAATTACCGTAATTAATCTTATATAAAGTATACGTTTAAAATTATGTATTCCACCACGCATAGAATCACGTCTTTGCGTATTTTCAAAGTTCCGCCGTGGGAGGGGGTATCCAACCCCACGGCCCACCCTCCCTCTTCAAATGGGTCTATGACGCCCCTGGTAGAGTCGTGAACTTTAGAGAGGGCTTTACCTCTTGATCCCCGACAAGACTTATCATTATGTTAAAATGAGTGCCTATACAGTGCAAGTGCTACTAATTTGGAAAATGAAGCAGTTTCTATAATTATTATTGACTGTCCATTTTTAAAAAAAAAATTGTGTCCATCAGGAGTGTCAAAATAGGCGCCTAGAACCCCCGCCCGGGCCTTGCCCCAGGACTCTACAGGCCTACGGCGGGCCCCTCGGACCCCACCCCAAATAAGCAATATTTCCAGGTTGCCCGCCTGTAGATGCCCCCCCCCCAATTGAAAAAAGGATTTGCGCACGCCTGGCTACCAGGGCGTCCATCTATGTTTCGAGACATGAAGGGGGGGGAACAAAGCGAAAAATTTTCCGCGAATTTTCGGT
>JZLH01S0474744.1:21064-48603 GCA_001188425.1 Eucidaris tribuloides
TTTCCGCTAGCTATTTTAAGCATTTCTTGCATTATGTTTTCAAAGAATTTTGCATTTTTTTTATTAAACTGGTTTATATCGGGGTTAAGAAGAAAAACGTCACGTCTGCCTTTGGGGGTCATCCCTCACTCGCCCTCCCCACTAAGGAATTTGGCCTACTCTTCCCAGCATATAGCCGTCTAAATATAAAATGTAGTTTGTTTGGCATTAATTAAGATATTGTGACAATATTGGACAGACATTGTGCAACCCCCCCCCCAAAAAAAATGTCTAATACGCCTAAAATTATAATAATCTTAGCTAATTGAAAGTAACGTATACTTTATATTTTTAAGGTAAAATGCCAAATGTTATTTGGTTTAATTAGCCATAATTAATTGAAAATGGATGAAATATTCGGATTAAAAGATATTGTCCTAAAAGGGAACCAAAAATATAGATTTCAAGGTGAAAATGCATTTTTTCTTACGCCTGCGGAGGGGAACCTCTCCCAAGACCCTCCTCCAACGAATCCCAACTCGTTGCCTTCGCTTAGTCGGTCCTCCTCCTGTCTGGACAGGGGGGATTCCCCTCCAGAACTCCCCCGCTCAGGTCGCTTCGCGGCAGCTACATAGCAATTTGAATCCCCCCCCAGAAAAAAAAAAAAAAAAAAAAAAAAAATCTTGGAAAATGAAATCTGGTTATCTGCGTCTGGTTTGTTAGTGCCTTGTGCTAACTTTTTAAACATATTCTTGCATTACGTTTTAAGAATTTCGCTCACCTCTCTCTTCTCGCTCGGGGGCGGCAAAAGACACAAGATTTCCAAATTTTTGTGCCGCGCCTTTCGCGCGCCAAAAATAAATGCTAATAACTTTTTCGCTTAAAGTCACTTTATCAAAACGTTCCTGCATGGAGGAATGGATCCCTATATTGTGCATCAGGTCAGCTTGTTTACTAACTTCTGTAAACTATTTAATCTTCAAATGATCAACCACTCATACGAAAAAAAACCAGCGCACCCGCGGAGCAAACACACCATCTTTTCACATAATGCACTTATAAGAAAAAGAAAGAAAAGGAAAGTAGCGACCAGTAATATATTTATAGATAGATAGATAGATAGATAGAGATAGATAGATTTAGATAGATACTAGATAGATTTAGATAATAAGATTAGATAGATAGATTATACAGATAGATATAGATAGCATAGATAGATAGATAGATAGATAGATAGATAGATTAGATAAATACGATAGATAGATAGATAGATAGATAGATTAGATAGATAGATTAGATAGATAGATAAATAGATATATAGATAGAATAGATACGATAGAGAGATGGATAGAATAGATATAGATAGATATATATCAGCACCCCCGGTGAAAAAATCGTTCCCATGGCGGCCCTGTCGCATGAGAGCGTCGATCCTGGGGGATCGCCCCCCCGAAATATTTGGGGGGCGGGTGGAACAAACATACTGATTTCCCCCCCCCCCAATATTAATTTTGTACAATTTTGACAATTCAATAATGTGCAATGCAAAATATTATATTTTTTTAAAAGCATTTGAAAGCACATTATAAACCATTAAACAGTGGGCCACGTAAACTCTCATTAACATCGCAAAATCGGCAAAACTCTGTATTCATTTGGCGCGCAGAGCGCGCCGAAAAATTTTAGACGTATTTTCACTTTTGCCCCCCCCCAATCCGCAAACCTGATCGACGCCCCTGCTCGCATGGAAGTTTTGAACATTTTCGCACAAACTCCCGGAAGACAATCAAAAAGTCACAACTGAGATCAGGGGCGTTCGATCCATATTTCGGAATTGCGGTTGGGCAAAAACTAAGCAAAAAGTCAAAACTTTTCGCCGCATTACGTTTTAATGAAATTTTTTTAAAGTTGTTCAAAATTATGGAGAGGATCAAGGACAATTTTTAATGTCAAGTTACAGACATGGGATGGTTGAGGCCGAATTGTCTCGGTGGGGCGGCCCATCGGGCATATTCAATCGCACCCGTCCCAACAACCGACATTTCTCTTTGTATTGAATTTACACAAAATGCCTAGGAATAACATTAATTGTTATAAGTATAGTAAAAACAAACCGAAATTATGAAATAATTGCCATGCACTGATAGGACTCTCCGTTACTTTTCAAAGCTTGCCTTTTTGATATTGTATACTATTATTGTTCTCGTGCTTACACATCTACTCATTGAAGCTTATTCTTGAATTTGACAACTAATTTATTGATCTCTGTATCATTACTTCTGGAGCTTGCTCTCTCGAATTCGCCTATTCAAATTCATACTTTGATTCTGTTTACATTACTTTCTCAAGCTTGCCTTCTGGAATTGCTCTAATATATTTATGATACTCCAGTCTCTCTCTCAAGCTATGCACTTTTGTTTCATTATATACATGCCGCAGCATAGGACGCCTATATATTCTTATATGTAGTCTGATCCGGCTATAGGGAAATTTCCATATTATCTATTTATTATATTATTCTTTTATATTCTATCACTCTAATCGATACCTCTCTTGTTACCAGCCATAATCCTTCTCAGCTCATCCTTGCATTTTTAGAATTGTATTACAGTACTCATTGCTGCTTTATTAATGTTATCTTACTCCAAATATCAAAGAACACCATTTCCACACTATCCATTTTCTCCCGACGAATCAACAGTTAAATTTTTGTTGTACTGTGAAAATACTTGCAATATATTTTATTTATTCTGAAACCTACACAAGTACACCATTAAAAACACTCACTAGTATACTTGCAATGCCAAATATTTGACTGCCTTGTGTTGTTTAATTTATATTTGACCAATTATCCCTTGCTAAATTTGACCTAACAGTTCACCATTACAACATGCTGAGTAAATGAGATTTTTGGTAGTATAATCGATAATCTCCCTCTCCCCGGCAGTACAAAACCATTAAACATACAGAATATTCAATTTTGCGGCACACCTCGCACGAAAAATCGCTATCGTATATTGCAAGATTTGCGCGCGTAGCGCGCCGAAAATATTGACATTATTTTTATTACCACGCCAATGAAAATATTGGGCAAATATATTGTTTTGCTCCGCTTCCCTAAAAAAACTGATAAATTGAAAATATATATATATGTTTAAAAAGCAGCGCAAGCACTGCAAAACCATTAATTGTATTTTTCTATATTACCACTTCAGTGTAAATTCTAGGGCAGACATATTGTATTGCTCCCCCTTCATCCTCCAACCCCCCCCCCAAAAAAAAAAATGCGAGAAAAATTGTTAACATATATATTACGGTAATTTTGCGCGCAAAGCGCGCCGAAAATTGTAACATTTTTTTTTACTTTTGTCCCCTACAAATAAACTGACAAATTGAATCATTCTTAAAACGTAATGCAAGAATGGCTGAAAGCACTACAAAACCATTACACTTACACAATGTTCAAGTTTTTGCGCGCTTTGCGAAAAAAACTGTCAGCATGTGTATTATTGCACTTCTGCGCGCAAAGCGTGCCGAAAATTTTGCAATTTTTCTACTTTTGCCCCCCCCCACCAACAAAACAATTTGACAAATTGAATCATTCTTAAATCGTCATGCAAGAATAGCGCAAGGCATTACAAACCATTGAACTATTTTGCGGCACGCCTTGCGCGAAACATTACTAGCCTTTATTGCAAGTTTGCGCCGGAGCACGCCGAAAATATTGACATTTTATTACCATTCCAATGAAAATATTGCCCCCACCCCCCCCCTATCCGAAAAATGGATTGACGCACCTTCGTGTGTGCCGTGATTTTTCTGTGACTTTTATTTCATTTTTTTTTACCGAGCTGACCTTTGGTTGCCCGCGGGGGAACCCCCCCCCCGCCTGGATACGGGCCTGAAAAACCATTAAACTGTTACAATATTCAATTTTGCGGCTTGCCTCGCGCAAAAAAAGTTAGCCTACATTGCAATTTTGCGCGCGGAGCGCGCCGAAAGTAGGGACATTTTATTATCACTCCACTAATATTGGGGCAAACATGTTGTTTTGACCCCCACCCCCCAAAAAAAAAAAATGGCAAAACTTGTACAAAGCTCTGCAAGACTCTAAAAAAAATAACTTACACAATGTTTCCAGTTTTTTCCCGCTTTTTGCGAAAAATTTGTTAAGCAAATATATTACTGCAATTTTGCGCCCGGAGCGCGCCGAAATTTTGGACACCTTTGTTACTTCGGCCCCCATTCAAAAATTGAAAAATTTCTCAAAACATAATGCAAGAATATGTTTTAAAAAAGTACCACAACGCAGTACAAAACCATTTTACTTTCACAATATTCAATTTTGTGGCGCGCTTCACGCCAAAAATTGCTCTCAGAAAATTGAGCGCCTCGAAAATTGTGACATTTTATTATCATGTCAATGAAAATATTAGACAAAATATTATTTTGCCCCCCCTCCCCCCAAAAAAACCCTGACAAATTGTAATTATCTATGTTTAAAGAGCGGTGCAAGGCACTAAAACAAATAAAACTTATAGTTAGGCAGCATTTGTAATCTACTTCAGAAAATTTGCCAAGTTTGATTTTTCACTTTGATGTGTTAGTTAACCTCATAAGGAACAACTTTCAACTTGGTGTCAAATTTTTAATGACCATCTTGACAGTGTGAGGGCGCTTTTTCAAAATGGCGGCTAAAATCAATGAAAATTCATTAAAAACTTAGTTTCCACCACTGTAATCACAATAAAAGAAGGTAAAACACTTATCACTATATTGTAGGTGAAACAATATATATTTTATATTCACAATAGGTATTATCATATAAGTTAGGGGCGGTGTTTAACAAAATGGCCACCTTTAAAGTATTTTTTAATCAAATAAAAATTGTTCCACGCTTCGAATGATTATCAACTTGGTGTCAAATTTCTAATGACCATCTAGGCTGCGAGGGCGCTTTTTTCGAAATGGCTGCCGAGTCAGCAAAAACCCATTAAAAAGGCTTATTGTCCACTATTTGATCATACAAAGATGGAACACTCATGAGTATATTGTATATTTAGGTGTGACAATTTAATGCATTTAATTGTAAGTAACAAATTTCATCTTATTAATTGGGGGCGCTGTTTGACAAGCACTCTGCTAGGTAGTCATAAACTGGCTATATGCAAAATGTAGTGGGTACACTATTTTTGTATAAATTACAAGAATATTGTTACGTTACATTCTGCCTAAAGACATTCATAAACTGTGTAACTTAGGATACTTTTCATTATTCCATGGAAAAAATGGAGAAAAATGGTAAATTTCCATAAAATGTAGATTTATTCATATGTAGTCCCACATATTGCATTTTGTGTATGGTTGCTGATTCTCCTAGAAGGCAGTGTTCCAGGAGCAAAATTTAGGGTAAAAATGATGAACTCCTCCCCCCATTGTTTCTACATAAGTCATTCTGGATTGTTAGAAATAGAATCAATCAATCTACTATTAAGTATCACAAAAGATGACCCACATTATTTCTTCATAAATCATGATCAATCAAACCAATAAAATGTAACATGTTTTAAGATAATTGCCCAATTTAGGTAGTTTCTGGTCTGTCCACTTTCCTGTGGAATTGCCCTTTAGCATTATTTGGCAATGTAAACGATTTTATATATAAAAAAGGGGGGGGGGGGGTATGAACTGGACACTCAGATGTAATTTGCACATTATGGGAATTAAGCCATTAACCTCATTTGAAATGTATTGTACTGAATGTGTACTTTAATCAACTGATTGATCAACTAATTGTACACTGATTGAATTTGTTGCAGAAATCTATATGCAGTTCTATCAGAGCCGATCAAAGTATATGTATGCTGATGTAGACCACAACTACAACCTCAACACTTCTCAATATGACATACTATTTATCAAGTAAAGTGAACCATTATGTACCTGATAATCAACCCAAAAGTTTATCATCATCCTATGTTTCTGTAGTGAGGTCTCTTTGATGACCATTCTGAATTATTTGAACATCAAATAGAATTAATCAATCTACATTGTACTATTAGGTAGCACAAATGTCTTCAAACGTATTACAGAATGGGAAGTGCAGAGTACAGGAATCCAGAAGTTCTTAACATTAAATTGCATGACTCACGTTCAAATTCCATTGATGTTTATTGCTGCTACAAGGAAAATGAGACTGGAAATTTCATCTGGCCACAACTGAAGAGACGCTGCTTTATTTCCATGCCCATGACCCGTGCAACTATGGACGCTGGGGTACTCTCTAAGTGGCAGATATGCTTCAAGTTGAGCTAGAGACTACTGATCCGGAGAACTTACGGAAGTTCTTTGAAGACAGAAATTTCACAATCACCAAGAATGATACCATTTACATTAAATCCTAATCATGCTATTAAGCAAGAACACAGAAAAATCAAAGCCAAATGAGGGTTTGTTGGAATAATGGGCAATGGGCTGCATTAGCAAAATACGCCTTTAGGAACCTTCACTGGCCAGAATAGTCCAATAATTCAAAGATTATGCAGGAATCGAAGGAAGGCAACCATCCACGCTTCACCATGAGAGGGTAGGTGACAAAAAGCATAAAGATGATCAAATATGCTGCAATTGTGGTTAATGTAATCACCAGGAAGGGGAATCTATTCATGCAAAGAACCGGGTAACCTAGGGTGTGACCCCTGCCGAAGTGGCCAAAAATATTGAGGATCGAGACACTCTGGGAAGAGAAGCAATTGAGAAATTTCCATTATCCAGGATGGTTGAACAGACAACTGGCTTCTGGGACCCATAGAAGAATAACAACATCACCTTCTTCAAGGAGTTTGACCAGTAACCTAAGCCAAAGTGCAAGGCCAATTGGTAACTATAAAGGAACAACTACTGGATACTATTATAGTTGTAGCCAAAGCAGGCCAGAGTTTGAAGTAAAGGATGCAATCGGAGAGTACGATTTCATTGCTCCACCGTCTAATTTTAATCTGGATGGTTCGATGTATTATGCTCTCTGGCAAGTCACAGGCAGTCCAGTTGATAATGAATCTTCAACAAGATAATGCTCAGGAATCTACAAATGAGGAGGTCTGTGTGCCTACTCTACACACATCTAGCACTAATGCAGACTCTACAAAGGAACTGAGGTAGATGTTGTCGACAGATGTTCGATCAGAATGGCAAAGAGGGGTGACAACTGTTCCGACTGACACTCGAAGTACTCTAAAACCACACATAGGAATATAATTCTTCATGGCTTTTGTTTGGGTGCTGTAAGCCATGCCCTTGCATTCCTGCCCCTACGGAGTACTCTTGGAAATTGGTAGACGGAGAATTAATACCAATTCTCTGTACTTATCCACCAGTACCAGTGTTCCAGCCGAGGATGCATGTGCAACAAATAGACACGGTTGCAAGAAAACACGATGGTATGCACCGATGCTTGTGTACAGGGTTACAGCTAGAAATATTTCTGTGCCAGCTGTAGGAAGGAGTTACGCAAGCGGAGCGACCAAAGCGAGGGTAGCGCTCCTGGGTTTCCACATAGAAAAAAGCATTTGGAAGCATTTATTTTACATAATACATCTTCGGCTGAAATGTAATGATGTTTAAAGCTCAAAATACACGATTTATGTAGAGATTTAAAACATTTTACGGTCATTTTAAAGCTTTTCTGTGCCGGTCGGACGACTAATAAATTCAGCTCAGTGCCGGTCGGCTTCGGTTTATGCCGGCTACTACCGACCGGCGCCGACCGCCGTAGCTATAACCCTGCTAGTGAATGTTCCTATGGGTGTGAAAACATAAAGCCGCGTTTACACTATGTTCCCGGCGGCCACGGCAACCACGTTTCAGGCCACCGTGGACAAAACGGGATGGACGTGAGACCACGCGGAAAGATCCGCTACGGATCACCTCCAAGTGCTGTTACGGCGTATAACGTACTGTCGAGTTTTGTTGCATTCCCCTCGTTTTCCTACGGCCTACTAGGTTTCTCATCCTCACCGTGACTACCGTGGCAAATTTTTTGACGGTTAAAAAATCTGGCCAGGCATCCACGGCAACATCACGTTTGCCCAGCCCGTCCTCCCACGTGGTCTTACGTCCATCCCGTTTTGTCCACGGTGCCCTGAAACGTGGCTGCCGTGGCCGCCGGGAACATAGTGTAAACGCGGCATCAATGACAGCCTACCCCACATGCCCAAATCACAACACCTTCAAGCATCTGCATTAAATTAAATACATGTATAATGAAGGTAAATTATCTAGAATCAAATTATTCGAAATTATTCCAAATAAGTATGTGTAGGCCTATGTAAAAGGGTCTTACGATAGGTGAAAAATGAATACCAGGGTGGTCTTGAGCTGAACATTGATGATATTTGAAAACTGTTTTAAAAAGATATACCTTGATATTGGACCTGGGCATAATGGTCAACAATTACAGAAATTTGTACCATCCAGCGGATAATATATACCGGCTGTCACAGGAAGAAGATTGCAATGTAATCAATTGTAATCACTTACAAATTTTCTTTGTAAACTGTGGGCAAACCAGTGAACATACAAATTTAATTTTATGATACAATACTAACAGACTTATCTCAAGTAATGGACTTCTAGAAATATATACGACTAGTATTTCGTCACCGAAACAAATAAAATCGCTTTTTAATATTTTTCTATACAAAATTGGGCATTTTGGTAGCCATTTTGTTTTTCTTCATATCTCAAATTTCTGAAGGCTGACAGAGTGAGCCCATCTTATTATAAAGAAATTGTTGTAATTAGTCAACTGCCTTAAACTAAGACTAGTGTGTTGATTGAGGGTTTATGTGGGCCCGACATCGCTAGCCCCTGGTGGTCACCCGGCCACAAAGCTTCTTTGGAGGAAGGAAAAGAGTCAGGGTCAGAAACTGAGACTAACATGGAGATTTCTTAGAAATATGCAAATTAACATGCTATCTATGATGAAATATCACTTTCAGTCTTTTCTAGGGTGATATACTCCAAAAATAAACACAACTGCTAGCCCGTTACTAAAGCAAAAATTCACTTTGTTATTTTCTGTAAAAAAAATTCAGGCATTTTGGCGGCCATCTTGTTTTTCCCGTATATTTCAAATTGCTCGAGGCTGACAGAGTGTTAGTTTTAAGATTGTTCAAATTGATTGTCCTAAGATTCATAATCTGCAAAGAAAGAACTATATACCCTAAAACAAGATCCAGCCCAAAATCTGGATTTGCCTGCTGGACTATTATATATGTTGGAAGTTGACACTACACTCCAAACGTTGCTCAATGTTACACTTAAAATACTTTATGTTTAAGACTATTCAGTATCAATATTATTTCTTATTTTTCTGCAATATGTTGACCTTTTCATGCATATTTTTAAAGTCAAAACATAGATAAACACGCAGCCACTTTTTCAACAAATTCTGCATACAGCCTGCAGGGGATCTACAAAAACAGAATTCGGACAAGGGAATCGAGGAACATTTGTAACCGAGCGGTGCTGAACTTGGACACAAAGTGACATTACTTCGAAATCTGCGGAAAACAAGATACATAATAGACAAAATACATAGTAGTGATTACAGGTTGACAAGCGTTTTGATATGACTCGTGTATGTGGCTAAAATGAGCATGGATTAAAACGCCAACACAAATAAATGCTGAAGAACTCCAAGTGAAAGTGACACCCTTCATGATCTGAAAACACACAATGTAAAGTATCTATTTCCACAGCAACAACAAAAAACCATATCTGTACCTCGCTTTACAGTGTTGTTATTTTTTCATTAAGGTCTTCTTGTAGGATAATTATGCGTAACTATTCGTGGGCTGTTCTTTATCGTTATGATTAAGAATTTGAAATATTATTGTACGAGGAATAATTTAACAAACCTTCTAAATCTAACTTTGGAAGCCCTCATAAGAGTAAAAATCATTTTTAGTGTTCAAAACGGTTCTCTAGTGCAAGTGTTTTACTTCGAATAATAAAATTAGATTTTCCAATTTATTTTCCAAGATATTCAAGAAGGTCAAAGAAAAAGTGCAAAAAGTCTTTTAATAGCAACACCAATTTGCTGCACACTTTTCAAGTTGGTTGTACCCTAAAAACAAAACAAAAGAAAATAAACCGAATAAAATATGTAATGCGTATCTCACCTTTGCAAGTAATCTTTTGAGATGCCTCAGTCATTCCCAGTAAATCAAATAGTGGAGAGCCAATATCACGATTGGTTATGTTTATCCATAATAAGTAGTCGACTTCAGACCGTGACTGGTTGCTCGGAATCACCCAGTCTTCTGAAAATCCACCAAGCAAAACCTGGGTGTCTGGTCGTATAATCTTAGCTCTTAGCTCCTTGGTGAGATTTAGAACACGTGGTGCATTCGGAAGCATGAAAGTACTGACTTCAATTTTCTCAAAAGTTGTAGAGAAATTGCACACTTGCTTGTAACCATGGTGTTCGATATTCAGACTTAGGCTAAAGTCCGTGCTTATAATCGAATGACTAGATCCAATGTTGCAAGACCAGTTTGCAAAGACATTTAACTCGCTTACAACGATATCTGAAAAGACAAAATAGGATAAGAAAAGTGTAAATAGAAATGGTTGAATACAGAAACAGAACGAAGGTTGCGTGGCAAGTCTATTTAAAACCCATCCACTGCGGAGATATTTCGACTTCTGAAATGTTATTAATTTCTATTTGTTGTCTATTTTAAGTTTCAGTTAAGACCCACGTTGTGACATTCTTGTTGTCATGTTATGCATGAAGACTTGTATACATCACGTAAATTGTATTTTCAGATGACAAGGGTCTTTCTATATTTTAAGGATTTGAATACTCATCAGAAAAGCATCACATACATGCACAGACAAGCACCAACAAGCAAACAAACAAAAACAGGCATATGACACCATCTGATAATGATGTATCTTACAATTAGTTTATACATTTGTGGTTGATTTAAAAAAAATATTGGTAGTAAATGGATCTTTTTTACATTTATAGGAGAAATTAGTTGATCTATTTTCTTTCTACATCTGCGGGGACTTTTTAAAGAGTTTCTCCTGTATTATCTGGACATCTTTTTTTTTACATTTTGTGGTCTCAACAGAAATCTACATTTAAAAAGTATAAGATGGATAAAGAAAATTATCTAACGACGCAAGAATACATTATCCCTTTTATTTTTAATCCGCTTCTAAGGTATGGCCATTTCAAATATATATAAACCATGAAATAACTGACNCAAAACTCGTCACTCCGTGGTTTATGCTGAGGTGTGTGTGTGTGTGTGTGTGTGTGTGTGTGTGTGTGTGTGTGTGTGTGTGTGTGTGTGTTGTGTGTGTGTGTGTGTGTGTGTGTGTGTGTGTGTGTGTGTGTGTGTGTGTGTGTGTGTGTGTGTGTGTGTGTGTTTGTTCATTTGTGTGAAACATGTGAGAAGCATAATTCTGCGTTGTACCATAAACAACTCTCATTACAGCTTACTAAAACATGGCTTGCCGAAAGGTGGACACAGGCAATACGACGGTGGAGGCCCTTTGGCTTGACATCGATCGGTCTCGTGATGGTAACACATCGTAGTTCGATCACGCAAGTACGACCGATAGCCAGTCGTTTCATTGAGACTATTATACTCAGGGTACAGGGAGTTCACCTGTGTGAGCAGACCTATCATCACAAACAAGACCACCATCTGAAATAAATCAAACAAATCAGGTTTTAAAAATGTGAACACATTAAAATAATCTAAAGTCGAAACTAATGCATAAAAACAAACGAACAAATTAAATGAATGAATTTGAACAAATCAATTAATATTCATTTCCTTATGAATGAATAAACGAAAATGAATTAATTCATTACATTTCAAAAAATATTTTAGCATTTCCTGTTATAATTCGCTGTAATAAATAATTTATGCGCTTGGCAGCGTTTTATCCTTGTGTTTAGGAAATCTCCTTAATTAAAAATGTAGGCAAACATATTTGGTAAAACGTATTTATCCTTCATTTTCAGTCTAAATTATAAAACACTATTTCTTCTTAAACACACGCAATGACCACTCTATCGGCAAATAATTACTACACTATTTGGTAAAATAAATTTTAGCCTATGTGGAAATCTTACTTCCTATGAATAAAGAAGACGGAAAAGGGAATAATAATACTACATTTTAGCCATACAAGTAAATCAAACGCCATATGACATCGAGATCAGCACTTCTAGATACACAGTAGATAAATTCTACCTCAATTTTATTTTATTGCAAATGGGTTAAACATGAAGATTAAATCATCGTAAAAGGGGTCCTTAATTTCATGAATGCTTTACATACGGCATTGATTGGTCAAAAGACAAATATAAATTGTTTATTTTGTAAAGGTAGAAATATATAAACATTGTTGATAACTTTCACGATTGTTTCTTCCTTCACTAGTTTACTAGTGTAATGAAGTTCCATCATTTTATTCTTGACATATGGCAGTCCTGATTAGGACAAAAAGTGATTTGTGACCTTTGACCCTTGACTATTGATCAACAATTTAACCAGTCTTTTCATGGTGATCCCTAATTTAGCTAAGGATTTTTAAACATGGAAATCCTTCATCGATTTCTTAAGATATTATTATGCATTGGATGCGGAATGTTGACCGCTTATTACCCAAGTGACTCTAGAACTTTGATCTTTGACCTGTCACCTATATCTACCATAAATTCTCCAACAGTAATGAAGCATACCTCATGAGGACTATGTATATACATGTATATATGTGTAAGTATTTCTGTACGTGTATAATTTGTGTAAGCGTGCACAGTAAAAAAAAGATTGTATGATTTTAAGATTTTATACAGTGCTGTTTACCATATGAACTGATCAGGAATTGTTTAAAAGTTTAAACAAGTGTTTCAAAATTGAAACAGAAATGTTCAATTCTTTTAACAAAGAATATTAAATATTGAACATTACTGTTTAAAACTTTAAACAGATGCTTAAACTTTTAAACAATACCTGATCAGTTCATATCGTAAACAGCGTATTATAAAATTTTAAAAAGCCGTTTTTACTCTGTATGCCCGTTTGTTTGCATGTACATGTCACCATGAATGCATGTATGTATATCTCCATATATCCATACAACCAACTGTAACGTTGGAAATAGCCATATAAGAAACCTACCACGATAATCCTTATAATAGATCAATGTCGACGAAAACTCCGGTATGTCTGGGTGACGGAGATGTAACAATACTGCAAAAACACCTCTTCTCATCGTGACCACCCCACATATTTTTGTACGCCGGGATACGGCTGATAGTGATACACTTCATGCACGTACATAATCGACACAGGGAGTATTTAATGCTCCATGTTTAGTGTTATCACTTACCGTTTTTGACATGGTGAATATATGGTTGAGATACGATTGATATCAGGGAGTAAATACCGTTTGTGTGTAACTTCACGTAGTAAAGAGAATCACCTGCTAGTTTTATCGAAAGCAACGCTAGCAAAAACATAACACTCTAGGTAAGGTACAGGTTTCCTTAGCCCTGTGTAACCAGTGTTAGTCTCTCTACCGTTTTGTGTGATACCCGATATGTATTAGTTGGATGGGGGGTAATAGGTCAAAACTTTCTGCGCAGTCCTGAGAATTCGATCATGAACACCAGGGAAAACTATTCTGAAAGGCAAGCGGACGATTGCGACAAAGCGAAGCGACCGAACAAGCATGGCTGCTTGCGTCGGGATCTCTTCACAGGTTACGTGTTGCTAATGATTTGTTGATTTTGTTTTCGTTTTTAATGGCACTCAAAGTACTTTTGGCAGTAGTTTCCCGAAACACCATCAGCATCAGCACCAGCATCACCCCACTACTAGCACCACCATCCTAACGATTTATTAGCACAATCACAACCCAACCTATACCCCAAACCACCCCATCCCGGCCGCCATCACCACCACAGCACCCTCAACAGCATTCTCACCCGCACCTCCACCACCCCAACCACTACCACCACCACCTCTACCCGCAACAGCAGCAGCAGCACCACCACAACCACAACCACCACAGTGCCAGCACTACCACAACCACCACAACCACCACCATCACAACCAGCAACAACATCAACACTGCCACACTGCCACCACCACAGCCACCACCAGCACCAGCAACACCACTTCCACCACCAGTACCAGCAGCACCATCACCACCATCACCACCAGAACCATACCAGCACTATCGACACCACCACCACCTCCACCAACCCAACCACCACCATCACCATCACAAACAGCTGCAGCACCACCACACCACCACCGCAACCACAACCACAACCAGCACTAGCAAAACCACTAGCACCAAGCACCACTACCACCACCAACAACAACATCAACAACAAACAACAACAACAACAACAACAACAACAACAAACAACACATAAGGAAACATTATCGACATTTTCAAAACATGGTCGACCGTGGCTTCTCAATGTTTTACCCCGTTGGACTAGAATCACCATGATTCAAGTACATAGTATACTCACAATTACGTGCACACACTACATACATACATACATACATACATACATACATACATACATACATACATACATACATGCTATTTTGATTCTAATATGCCTCATACTGAAATGCAGTGTACGCTCTACCCGTCTTCTGACTTAGGAGACGAATTCCACTTGTTTGTTTGTCCCTTTTTTCATAGAGAGAGAACTTTATAATTACTACAAAGTATACGCCGTGCACTGAAGTTCTCAAGTGTGTTGCTCATGGGAAAAATTTTAATACTAGCAAAATAGGCGTCCTAAAGAAATTAGCTAAGTTTGTCCTCCTCATTATGTTGGAAATTTGTCACAATTTAAAGAAAGAAGAATATTTTCTTAATTCATGTAGTACTTCTAGTACAGTTAGATCACAGATACGTACTCGCAGTGGTAGGCTAGTCAAACGACCAGATCGTTTGTTGTGAAAATAGACTGTATAATGTGTTATATTACATTGTTGTACTCATACTTGTGTTTTATATAAGTTTTATATATTGTTTATATTATGTCTGTACTCTCATACTCCGATAGAGGGTCGAAAGAGTGAATAAAATCTTAAAAATCTTACATACATACATACATACACATTCACAGAGGTACAGACACCAACTTTCTCCTAATTCTCGCAGGTGTAGGCAATCATACACGTACAAACACACACACACACACACACACACACACACACACACACACACACACACACACACACACACACACACACACACACACATACATACACACACACATTAAGTAGCATAAAATTGTGCACACACTTTCACACACATATACCGTACAAACACTAAAGTAAACAATACTCTGGTACTGGATGACGGTATTACTTGATTTAATCTGAACTAGGAATTTGTAAAACAGAACAGAATAACATTTAATATTGACAACAAATGAAATGACGAAATGTAGAAAAATGCACTTTTAATCTCAAACCAGTAAGCCATGTACTTCACAACATTATACGTAACGTTTAGGAGAGAACAATATATTTTTATTTTTACCTTTATTGTGTTTTAATCAAAGGATAATTGATAACTGGAAGTGTATAACGACAACTTTGAAATTCCAAGGCACTTTTTCACGACCTGAAGTGCATGGATGGAGCCGTAGTTCGTGGTGACTTTAGACATGCTTAAAGTAACAGGCTAACCTTGTGGGGCTTCAATTTGAAAAAAAAAATATGTCAAACTTTGATATCCGAGCTACGGTATCGTTTAAATGAACAAAGAAAACACCCTAGAATACAGAATTTTTAGAAAGTTATGCTGCCACAGGCAAGATACGGTATGCATTGATAAACAATTTTCACTCTGGTGAATGATAAAATATCCTAAATATACACACAGTAAGTTTATGGGAGAAAATGGGCAGGTGAAACTTATTAACATATGATTTTCGATATGTATTTGGTTTAAAAACTGAAATGGTAAATGAGCGCGTTCAATAGAACATTTTACCTTTAGAACCTTTCATAAATGCGGAATTTTCGACTCGAATAAATCATCAAAACGTCCATAATCACATGTAAGACTGCAAGAGAATTATATTTGACTACCCAATAAAACGTAGCCATAATCTAAAGAACAAAGGTGGTGAAGGAGATTACACACTTAGTAGTGCGGTCAACATTGATAAATCTCGGAAAACTGATAGATCCACTCTATAAAAATTGTGCTGAAAATCACTCAATTGCCGTGCTCAAATACATATCAGTTCTACAACTTATCGTCGGCGAGAGCGCGGTGGGATATGAAAGTTCCAGTGTTTCTTCTAACAATCACCTAAATATAATGCCTTTACTTATAGACAGATGGCCATGATGGCGTCATAAACAATTAAAAATCAACTGATATACTGTCTGAAGTTCATTTCTTGTATAATAAGGCCCTTCCTGGAGTAGTTGAGAATCAAACGGGCTTCAACCGATCTTGAGGAACACGTTTTGAAATCAGTAGATTACTTTTGGGATTAGACTTTGCTCCTGAATTCCTTGGTAGGGGTTTCAGCTGTCCCTTTCAAACTGTATTTGATCACCTTTTCCTGAGAACGGTTCCCATGTTTGTTCAAAATCAAGCCATACGTTTTGAGGACGAGTTTTCAGAAACTGTCTTTACATAATAAGTACGTTTTTGCGATTCGGGAATCAATTTCTCCAAAGCCACCTAGAACTCTTGTGGCCACAAATAATATGCTTTCGACTATTAACATTTACTTTCCATGTCTGCTTTGTAAAATTATCTTTCACGCTTAAATTGTCAAATTATTCTTCTGGAACTTTTTCTATGTGAAAAAAAAAATCAAGTTACAACCTTCCAGGGACACGCACCAGAGTAGATGCTCTATAACCCTCTGAATACCAGCGCGTGGCCTCGTCATTTTCCATGAGGCTACATATTGGTACAGGTGATTCCGCCCCTGCCTCCAATACGCAAATCTTCTTCTTGTCGACCCACAGCAACCAACCTCGTATAAATGTAAAATACGTCGTTCCATACTGAATTTTCACAGCGGGCCCCAGAGATCTCATGTCGGTTCCATTCATATTAGCTGAATGGATGCCCGTTTGTGCTGTCAACCAATATATCCGGGATCCTGAAAGGTAAATGCATAAATTGTAAAACATATAATATATCTATCTATCAATCAACGTATCTATCTATCTATCTATTTATCTATCTATCTATCTGTCGGTCAGCTATCTCTTTTTGTCAAGCCCCTATTCGAATATGCATGTCATATGAAGAAACACTTTTCTCTTAATATTTCTAAAATACATTTTGAATGTGTATACATTTATATTGCATGTATATTCTTTAACTGTATAAAAATTGTTTGGATTATTAGATTCTATTTTTTTTTAATTTAGGTAAAGGAGTATTGCACACCCAACACAATTATTATAACAATCTGAAAGCAGGCATGTTAGATGTTATAGTAGTATTAGTTGGGAAAGAGGCACAAAATGGTATAAGTACAGACACAATTAAGTACCCTTGGTGTCCCATGTTAGAAATACTTGGAAGAAGATTCTGTTGAAGTCATAGCTGGAAATGGATGATGTGTCACCTATTTCCCAATGTGAAAAAATAAGCCCTAAACGCCGATAAATCATGATTCAGACCATAGAAACTGTAGCTTCTATGTTCAGACTCTTTCAAAACAAGGATACGTTGCATGCAGTAGCACAGAGCATTGAGGAACATTAGTATACACTTCTACGTAAAGCTCACAAGGTGGGGGGGGGGATGACATGTACTATCCCCCCCAGGTTTCACGGAAAAATATGTATTTTTTTCAATCAGTAGTATATGACTTTTGTTTAGTATTAAGGATCATTTTTTTTTATTATTATTATTATTATTATTATAACAGTTATAATTATTATTGATATTACATGTATTATCATCATTATCTGCATCGTGTCACCTTTATTCCCTTAGTGCATTCGTATTTCTGATCCGCTGTCTTCTGCTCCTAACAGTGTACAACAAGAGACGTTTACAATAGACACTGGTGTAAATCCTGGGGGATGTGTGATATATCACCCCCTATTTTTCAAGGCAAAATGATTTCAAACTAGATCCAAACAGTTTAATGCTAATTTTGTCAAAATGATATATACGCCGCTCTTATTGTTGAATGTCCATTCTACGAAACTTTAGTGTTATCAGAGAGTAAAAATATGCCTATAAACTCCCTAGAACTCATGAGCTTCAGGGGGCCCCACCCCCTGAACCCCGCAAATTATCATTAAGAACCTGCTATAACCATTTCAGAATATAAACTTACACCTTAGAAATGAATTCCAAAAAAAAGTGGTGGGTTGTTCATATTGTTAAATGTCCACTTCACAAAGAAATAAAGATAGCAGAGAGCGGAAATAACCTCATGAAACTGCAAGAAGCAGTGAGCTTCAGGGGCTACACCCCCTGACCCTCGCCAAGAACCCTGACAGGGATTTTAACAAGGCGAGCCCCTGGAATTCACCCCGCATTCAAAAGAGTTTTGCGGCCCCTATTAAAGGTTCGTTTTCTTTTCTTACGCATCCCATTTGAAAAATCCCTGATACGGGCGTGGTATGTATCTGCCTGTGCCTGGGTCCACTTGTATAATTTGAAAAAAAAAAACACGTTAATTTTGGAAGAGATCTGATGATGTGGTTCAAAGAGTATGAAAATAGGAATTATGCCTGGTGCGTCCCTACTTAATAAGGTATCGAAGCACGATGTGACTTGGCTGAACTACCTGTACGAAAGGAAGAAGCTGAAGGTTTAATATTTGAAAAAAAAACCTTTTAGTTAACTTTCCTCATGCCAAGTTTGATCTAAATACGATCATGCTTTTTAAAGAAGAAAATAATTTAATGCGTGAAGCACGACAGACGGCGGGCAATAGACGCCGTATATAAAGCGATCAGAATATAGCTCACTTGTGCCTGTCGCTAAAGTTTAAAAGATAATGCGCAGTTAAACAAAGATGTCAATCTATGCAAACATACTAAACAGTGCCATTATAACTGTGTATTATCTTATAATTACCTTCCTCGTCAAGCGTCAAGATGAACAAACTAGAAGCTACGAAATGTTTAATCACAATATCGATATCCGTAGCTGCCATGTCACTTCTCAAAAGCGTATTAGGTCCTGTCCAATAAAGTTGTCTTCGAATAAACACAAAAGCAATAATGCAATCAAAGTACAAATGATGCCCATAATTCCACTTTCACAAATCAAATACTGTTTTTTCTTCAGACATCTTGAATTTCAAAAGCCTACGAAAAGAATCAGTTTCTATTTGTAAAATGACAAATATTATAAATTGGTCCTACACGTCTACCATTCAATAAATCGAACTGCCATGACATAGCCGCTATTCTCTACCTTGCACTTGATGGCTACGACCACCCAATTTCATATAGTTTTATCTCATACACCACATGAATTTACCTTAGTTGGTTAGTTGAGGTTGTTTTACTCTACCTCTTCACTACACAAGTTATTTCACTTACAGGAAATTGCCTGTGGCCTACAAACCCGGTTACGGACTCATCATTCAAGTTAGAATTTGCAAAGCGACCATTTACAAAATTAATTTGCATTGGACGATTGACGTTAATACTTTAATGCCCAGAAATAGCTCCATACTACAGAAGGAACTGGTCTCCACATGTTTCCAAGAGTAATACCATCTCTGGAATATCTTTACCCTGTACCTGGCATGTACGTTTCATATATCTTATTAACAAACAAGACCAGTAAACTACCCGGAGCACCAATAACAGTAGAACAACCTAACCTGTCGGGGACACTGTCTAACGCATTTTTGGAAGTAATTCTTCAAGATTGGGGGGTTAGGAAGTTAGGAATAGGCCCGGGGGAATAGGGTTGAAATACGGATATGATATTTAGATGAGATTTAAGGTCGTTTCAGACTGGTGCCTTAACAGGCTTATGGCATCACCCAACATGTGTTCATACCTGTTGCTCCTATGGATGGCTAGGGCACTTATTGCAACAAACTCATTCCGCACTATTTCTACTTTCACCGGTGATCCATTCAGACGAACTCTTCTGATACTCCCCTTGTTTAGGTCATCGATTCGATATTCTAGCCAGTAGAGATATCGGTCTATTTGATCAATGGTCATATATTTTATTTCTGAAATAAAAATAATAATAGAAAAGAAATGTATTGAAATCTACTTATACGCCTATTTATAGGCAAGCTCATTTTATAATGTTATAGTTGTAACGTGCTCTCTAAACAACACCAACTGTGGAAAGTAATCGAAATTTCTGCGCAATTGCTTGACTGGTTGATTTACTGATAGTTTGAACAATCGAATGATTAATTCATCTCCCAAATAATGGGAAATTCTCCCAAATATTTCACGTGTGTTATCATTTTAAAAAAATGTACCAGATTCGAGCTTGACTAATCGGTCAATCAAAAGTACTTTCCATTTCAGTTCGGGCAAGTGAATTAATTTGTATTTAAAATAAAGAAAAATCATTTAACTCACGTTTTACGTCGGACACTACCGTTGACCAGGTTGTTTCATACAGTCCTTGCCTTCTGATCTCTTGTGTTGAATGACTGTCATTGATAAGACAGGCCCAATACAGAGTGCCTCCAGCAAAATCATAAACGACCTTCGTGGCATGTGGTTGCGGAGACACGGGAAATGGCGAAAACTGAAGTTCGAGAATCTTCTCATACACGGTAATAGGTGTGTACATATTGTCCACTATAAGACGTACCGGAAAACCTGTTAATAATATGTCCAAAAGACATGAATGCAGGAGCGTAGACAGCGCGGGGGATGGGGGTATGCATCCCCCGCAGCTCACAAGGTGGGGGGATGACATGTCCAATCATCCCCCCAGGTTTCACGGAAAAAAATATATACATATTTTTAATCAGTAGTGTTCTTATTATTACTAAGGTGATTATTATTAAGGTAATTATTATCATTATCATTATTATTATCATTATAATTATTATTATTATTATTATTATTATTATCATCATCATTATCATTACATCATTATCATCGTCGTCATTTTAGTTATGATTATTATTGTTATTATCATGTTTATTATCATTATCATCGTCGTGTTACCTTTATTCCCTAAGTACATTCGTATTTCTGATGCCCAAAACAATTGTCTTTTGCTCCTATAACGGGGTAGTGTTTAACAAGAGACGTTTGCAATAGACACTGATGTAAATCCTGGGGGGAGGGGGGATGCAAGATATATGCCCCGCTTTGGCCGAGTAAGGAATGGCCTGCACAATCATCCCCCCTTGCTTTTCAAAGAGAAATGATTTTAAACCAAGCAGTTTAATGCTAATTTTGTCAAAATGAGTATACGCGGATCTTATTGTTGAATGTCCATTTCACGAAACAAGTGTTATCAGAAAGTCAAAATATGCTTATATAACCCCTAGAACCCCCACAAATTATCACCATGTTTTTAAATGACCTACTACATGTATAAACATGTTAGAATATAAAAATCATACCTTCGGATGAAGTGCCAAAATTTAAACGCGTCCCACTATCAAAATGGGGTGGGTTTTAACTATTGTTGACTGTCCACTTCACCAAAAATAGCGTTAGCAGAGAGTCAAAATAACGTCATGAAAATGCTAGAAGTCGTGAACTTCAGGGGGCTCCGCCCCCTGACCCTCACCCGGTACCCTAGAAAGAATTTTAAGGCGAGCCCGCATTAAAAAGAGTTCCGCGGACCCCTATCAAACCCCGGGGGGACACTTAGTATAATTGTGTGATACCTAGGTGCCGCGGTTGAGACCCCCATTTTCAGCCAAAATTTCCGTTCCAGAGCATCACAATTTCAGAAGGTACAGAAAATTTTGATTTTTTTCAGTGCCAGAGACCCCTAAATTTGCCGTTTCGCTTCAGATTTTTTGCACGGCCTCGCCCCGAAGCGGCGAGGCCGGGCCAGAGCATTGCCAGCGCCGGAACTTCGCCGCTTTGTAGTTCCGCGGAGCATAGCATTTTGAGGTTTTCTGAAGCCTTAGCTCCAGTTCCGGAGACCCCCATTTTCCGCTCAAGCCAGTTCCAGAGCCCCGAATTTTCGACTTCGGTGCGGCACATAGGTATCACATTGTAAGTCGAGTGCCCCCCCCCCCCAACGTATCAAACGTCTGTTTTCTTTACTTACGCACCCCCTTTAAAAAAATCCCTGATACGGGCGTGGTATGTATCTACGTGTGCGTGTGTGTCTGTATCTGTCTGTGTGCACACGCATGTATGTGTATATGTGTGTATGCGTGCGTGCGTGCGTGTGTGTGTGTGTGTGTGTGCGCGCGCGCGCACTCGCGCACACACGCACTTAGGTCGTGATCACATTACACATATGTGGCTTCGTACCTAGGTAGTGAAGTGGTGTCGATCCACATTGTGTTCGCGTTCACACTACCACAATAATCCACGTCGAAAGTGAGTTATGACGTAAGTGGCGCGAATCCACTTACCCGGATGTTAGAATGACCCGGAAGTGAAGCGCCGTTACCACGGAAACAAATTGAAAGTCGGCATATCCAAGATGGACGACACTGTATTTGCCGCTGTGTCGTATTTGCACAGTGCATTTCGCCGTAGAAATCGCATCCGCCGATCTCGTGCAAAATTTAGATTGCGACAAATGTATGCAATATATGATTCTTTCATTGCCATCTATCAAGGGCAAATGCTACTCCGCATGATGTTACAGCGGGACTGATTTTTGCGGCGACGATACCAGCGAGAGGAGTGAATGGAGCAAAGCCCGTCAGAGGGCGTTAAGGTCACTTCCGGTATATGTGGAGTCGATCCAGATCACTCCACATATTGCGTTCACATTACGAAATTTAACTCACCTCTAGGGTCGAAACTACCTCAATCAGGTACGTAGTTTCGATCCACATCGTGGAAGTGGATCGATGTAGGGTCGAAACCACTTGTTTTGTTTCACATCAGTGCGGAAGTGGTTTCGACTGCGGTCGACTCCATGTCCCTACATCAAATGTGCCTAGTGTGATCACGACCTTAGTTGGACATGCATTATGATCAATCCCTTGACATCAAAATCATCCCCCCAAGGTGCGATGATCTGTCTACGCCACTGCATGAATGTATATAATCCACTTAAATCATCGTAGTTTAAAGACTACTCAAATATAACAGCGTTATTGCGTTATAGATTAAATTATGTAGGTTACTTTTGTAAATTACACGCTTAATTTTCAAGAAAACACTGACCAAACTTCGCAAATAGCATCATCCAAAAGCTAAAAAATAATGTCAGTAAAAGGCTCCATAATGGCTCGTGCAGTCAAGGGATACTTAAATTTAGGTTGGTAAATACTGATTTGTTTACAAATTCTTTGGGATTAGCAATAAAATGCGATGTATACATACTGCAATTGGAACCGTCAAATCCCAGGGGACATTTACACGAAAAGCCGTAATCTTCATTCACACACGTTGCTCCATTTATGCACGGGCGACTTAAACAGTCATCTGTATCTGTAAGACGTCCATTATCATTTATTGTTAAAATGTCATGCTTTTGAGCAGACAAAACTGAGCCACTCTAGGACCGTTTCATATCATCACATACGTCAATATGAAAATAATAACTGAATACTGAAAGTCATCACCGATTAATAGGTTAATGAAATGAAACATGAGGGAAATCCAAGCAGACATCCATCATAGTTTACTCTTAATCGTCCTTTTGTGTTGGTATTCTCTGATTTGACCAGCTGAGATTAAATCTGGTCGGCAAGTTTGGGAATGGTGAGCTCTGAGTTTGTTTCTTTTGAGTTTACATGTTTATCCATTGTACAAACTATAACAACTATAACTAATAATTTAACTAACAATTATGAACTAAAAATACAATTTTGCATTTATATAAACAAAGACTGCATGGCAGTTTCACGAGTAAACAAAATATTTTCTTCATATCAGAGGAGGTTTCCCCCTCAGGATGAGAAAAATTGGCATTTTTACATAAAAATGAGTGTTTAGACTCATTTAAGATCATAAATGCATGATAGCGTTGGCTTTATTTAAAGAAAAGTATGTAGAATTTTTAATGATGAAACAAAGGTTAGGGTGTGGGAAAGAGTTTATCTCCCTGAGTGAGAAAATTTGATATTTTTATGCACAATATTATTAGCATTCGACTGGAGTTTAAAAAATGTATAGTAATTGCATGCTGATATTTTGATTATTTAATTGATAAGTGGTCAAGTACACTTACGAATAGAGAGGGTGTTCTCCTGCCTGAGGAGAAAAGTTGGCATTTTACCTCCGAAAGTATTATAAGTATAGTATTTGAGACCAGGGGTCTAATGTACAAAACGTTTACCAGGGAAATGTCTCCGGTTAAGTACGAAAACTCTGGTTAGCCCGATTTTACCATTCATTTTACCATAGGGGAAAATCTCCGGTCAAAATAACCGTAATGTTTCTCTGGTTAAAGTTTTATTTATTATGTCCCTCGGAATGCAAAATATTAGCATTGGCTATATGGTAAAAAACAAAGATGCAGAAAGTTCATTAATGACACAAATGGATAGAATCTGGGAACGGGGGATGGGGGTCTGTTGCACCCACAAATGTAATAATCCCCCACAAATGTAACAACGCCCACAAATGTAATAACACTTTGCCCACAAATGTAATAATCGCCCACAAATGTAACAAAACGCCCACAAATGTTATAATCTGTTGCCCAAAAATGTAATAATGCACTTTATCCACAAATGTAATAAAAATTTTGCATCACCCACAAATGTAATAATTTCGAAGTGTCGTAGTCTCTGTATCAGCCCTTGATGGGTATCTATGTATTACTTATTGCCACCTTCGCTAGTACTTGTATCAGACCTTAGTTTGGGTAACTTATGACATTGCCCATATTTAATAAATTCGAAGGGTCTTAGTCTATGTATCAGACTTTGATCGATATTTGTGTATTACTTATCGTCATCCCCACTAGTCTTTGTATCAGACTTAGTTTATGTAATAACCACATTGCCCACAAATGTAATAATTTCGAAGGGTCTCAGTCTATGTATCAGCCCTTGATGGGTATTTGTGTATTATTTATCCGCATCCTCGCTTGTCTTTGTACCAGACTTAAATTATGTAATAACATTGTCAACAAATGTAATAACTTTGAAGAGTCTTTGTGCAATTCTGACAAATCAGTATGTGGATACTGGATACACAAATTCACACAGATGTGTGGTACATGAACTACAGCCAATAACCTATTTTGTTCTAGATTTATTCTGAAAAGTCTAGGTGGTTGCATTTGAAACTTGCGTCAGCACATGTGTGGATAAGAAAATGCTCGTCGTGGTCTACTTCATAGACCGAGTGGAATTGTGATCGTACTAACTAAGCTTTGATACATAAAATAGCAGGGGTCGTGTTATAAAAACATATTTAAAAAAAAATAAAAGTTTTGCACTTATATATTCAATATTATTAATATCTAGTACCAAGACTATTGGGATTATGATGTGTGTTTACGACTACGGTCTGTTACATAGACTATTTGGGAGTATGTTGTGCATATTTGAAATATCAGCACGTACGTACATCATATCTGCAAATATTCATTAAAGTCTAGTTCACAGACTAGAGGGGATCGTGTATGTAACATTTCAACTAAGGTCTGATACACAGACTAGAAGGGTCTTGGAAGGGAAATCTGAAAAGTCAGGATATAGATACACAAATACGCCTTGACTGCATAGACTATAGTGACTATAGTAATATGTATTTTATTAAAACTAGCTTCAGTCTGGTTTATAGACTAGCAGGGGGTATGGAGTGAAAGTATGTTTGAAATGTCAGCACATGTGTGGATAAGAAAATACTTATTCAGGTCTGTTTCATGGACTACAAGTAACTGGGATCGTGCTTATACATGTACTCACTAAGGTCTGATACATAGACTAGTATGGATGGCGATAGAAGTCTGAAAACATAAACAAAGACCCATCACCACTTTGGAAATTATTACATTTGTGGGTAAAATGCATTATTACATTTGTGGGCGTTTTATTACATTGTGGGCGATTATTACATTTGTGGGTTAAGTGTTATTACATTTGTGAGCGTTGTTACATTTGTGGGCGTTATTACATTTGTGGGTGCAACAGGGTCCCTCCCAGGCTGAGGAAATTTGATATTGTTACCTTTAAAAATGAGTATTTTTAGCCCCATTTACGTCCTAAAAATGTTTAGTGTGTCAGATTTATACGGTGAAATAATTATTTGGGGAGATATGTTACCTGGCATTATGCACATTGTAATGATATTATTCTGCCCGTTTGATGTCATCGGTGAATCACGCGAAATGGTTCCAAAGTGGCGTAGAGTGGCGTACAGCCAGTTGACCGAAGGTCCAGGAGACCAAATGAAAACCTATGCTTGATATGCATTAAAACCGTATCTGGACAATTACCTCCCGGATAATAGCTACCTGAGCAATTACCCCCACAAGGACAATCCACAGACAATTACCCTTGGAAGACAATATCCCCTCCTCCAGGACAATACCCCCAGTGGATAATCACCAACCGGACATTTACCCCATGGATACTTACCCCCAGGACAATTTCCACAAGGACTATTGACCTGGGGAAAATTGTCCTGGGGGTTATTATCCTGCGGAGCAAGTGTCCTGGCGGGTAAATGTGTCGGGGGTGGTGGTCATTGTCGTTGAGGGGTAATTGTTCGGGACGTAGATGTAAAGGGTTACATGTCCTACAACCATTTGGAACACCATGTATTTTCATGGCACAAACACACGCGCTTGCTTACATACACACACGGCTTCGTTTACCCTTCACAGCGTTGGTCTTGCAGGTGTTTGTTTAACCGTCGCGTCCTTCGGAGCTGCCCTGATAGTCTACTGCTTTCACCAGCTCCGTTTGCCCTACCTGGAATATGTAAAAGCATCATGACATCCCCACACTGAGAGATTCTCTTGAACGCGACGAGAACTCGGTGGAAACACTTTGTAAAATTAAGTCTAGAACGGCACTTCCGTTTTGACAAATCAAAATCTTCTGTGATTTAAAGTGGGATCAATGTAATAAAGGTCTGAAAGAGAGGTGAGAGACAAGGCCACTAAGAATAATGATAATCTTTTTATAACCTCAACATGGCAAAGGGCAATTACACTGCTGTGTTTGTGGAAGGTATGGAGCAGACACAGTTATCCGGATCAGTAGACAGGTCCTCGAACCTTGGGGGGGGGGGGGGTTGATTTGCTGTCCAGAGGGTCGATCATAATGCACGTTCAAATAAGCGCGCGAGCACACACACACACACACACACACACACACACACACACACACACACACACACACACACACACACACACACACACACACACACACACACACACGCATACAC